>JANHQD010001786.1:0-43388 GCA_024721195.1 Marasmius sp. AFHP31
GACCGGTCACTACCGCACGCTCTGACCCTGGCAAATCGTTGTAGGGTGGGCGGTGGTCAGTGGCGTGGCCAACACGTCGTGGTTCGCGAATCGCCGGGGAGTTCATCGAGCGGCGGGCCTCGAGGCCATAGCTGATACCTTAGAGTCTGGAGTCTGGACCCTTCAATCACACCTGCTTACTGATCTTTATACGCTCTACATACGTTCTGTACATGTTCTGGGGGCTAATACGATATATTTTGTACAAAATAAATGGGGGGAAAATTCCCGCTCGAGCGGCGGCTAAGCCGCTCCGGCGGTTCCAGAGCGGAGCGGGGTACCGTTGAATGACTCCGGAGCGGAGCGGGAGTCGAGTCGAGCGAGCTGTTGGCAACGCTAGTAGTGAGCCCAGGAGCTCCCGGTACGGCTTGTCTGACATGAACCTCCTGTCGTCGTCAGGGAGTGGATTGGGGGCTTCTACAAGTGTGATGTTCGAGGGGAGTGGTGTTATCCGAGGGCGTTCATCCCACAAGTCAAAATGTCGCAGCATCCTCTCGAAATAGGCGTATTGTGAAAGCGCGACGCTGCCGTCTGAACTGCTCTTCTCCACTGCAACTCCAAGCAACATGCTTCCCTCCACCTCACTTGTCTCCCACTTGTCTCCCAGCTCCTTCTTAACACCCTGGCCTCCCTCAGCTGTCGTCGATCCGCCGAATACGTCTCTGTATAGGTGTTCGTTATCGTGTACTCTGAGTCCCGTTTCCGAACCTTGACACAGTGGTCGGCCCGGGACTGGTAATATCCAAGTTCGTCGTACGTCTTCGAGAGAGTTTTGTACCAATTGTGTCCGCCTTGTTTCGTCCCATACAGGGTTTTCCTCAGCTTACAGACCATATGCTCCTTCCCAGCTACCGCAAACCCGTCCGGTTGTTTCATGTAGACATCGTGCTCGATGGGACTGTTAAGATATGCTCCCTTGAAGTTTAGTTGGAATATGTCGAGGCCCAATGTGACAATGAGGGCTATTGTCATCCGCACCGACTCCATGCGAACGACAGCTCCGTAAGTTTTGTCGTAGTCGACTCCATAGATCTGCGTGAAGCCTTGCGCTACCCATCTCGCCTTCCACTTTACAACCTCCCCTTTCGCGTTCCATTTGATGGCGTACACCCATCGTCCACCGATCGCCTTTGCTCCTGACGGCAGCTCAACCAAATCCCAACACCCCTTGTCCATCAGCGTCGCATATTCTGTTTCCATCGGGGGAACCCAAAGTCCCGGGTTCTTCATTGCGTCGTTATAATGACGTGGAACCCAATGGACACTGTCTCTGGCTGCGAATGCCCAAGGCGATGGGACTATCAGGGCGTGAGCTCGATCCGGATCACTGGCTGTACGTGGGGCTCTGCTTTCCGTCGCCCAATCGAGACGTTGAAGTCGGGCCGCATTCTCCCTTTGTCTCGACTCTAGCATTTCCATTCGTGCTCGGGATGGCTGTGGCGGGCGACCTGACCGTCGTGTCGGTTGAACTGTCGGTTGTGGCTGAAGATCTGCAGCGTGTGGCTGGGGGTTTACGGGGTGTTGCGTCTGGAGTCCAAGGTCAGTGTCCGTGCTGACAGGCGTTTCGGTGTTGGGGTCTGTTGACAACGGCGTTTGCGGGTCAGGAGTCGAGGACGGTTGGGTGTTAGGCGGCTGTACGGCATCCCAAATTGGGTCTTCCTCCTCGGTATCCACAGCTTTGTCATTTCCGCCCATCTCGTGCCCCACAGGTAGTGTCCTGTGGGGTATCCCCTCCTCAAAGCGAACGTCTCTCGACTCCATTATCACTCTCGTCTCGGGTATCCACAACCTGTACCCTCTCCTTCCCATATACCCCAGCAATTTTCCTTTTACTGCCTGCCTTGCGAGTTTCCCATCCCTCTGTCTCTCTGGCAACTTTGCCCATGCGTCACAGCCCACCAGTCGCAAATGAGACACGTCCTGACGCTTTCCAGACCACAACTCAGCCGGTACATTGTCTGGGAAACGCTCTGACGGGACGAAATTGTCAATATAGCAAAACGTCGACACGATCTCTGCCCATAGGTTCCGGGGAAAACTAGCATCTTCGAGCATAGTACGTGCTCCCTCGATGACAGTTCGGTTTGCCCTCTCCGCCATCCCATTTGACGCTGACAAGTAGGGTATAATTCGCTCGATAACGATGCCGTGTTGCTGACAGTATTTCTCCATCAGTGAATTGTCTAGTTCCCCTCCCCCGTCGATCCGCAGGACTTTCAGTTTTCGACCCGTCTGTCGTTCGGCCATCTTGTGGTACGTCTCAAACGCTTCCAGCGACGTCTCCTTTTCTTTGTTTGCCAGGAAATACGGCACCCGATACGATGACCTCCCGTCGGTGCATATCATCAAGTACACCTTCTTCCCAATGCTCTGAGTTCGAGCGGGCCCCCACAAGTCTGCATGTACGCGTTCCAATATCTCTGTTTCGTGTTTAACTTTCTCATCGAATGGTCTTCGGGTTGCTTTCCCGTATAGGCAATCCTCGCACATGCCTACAGTCTCCCTCGACGTGATGTTCAACCCATCAACTAGATTCTTCTTCGCCATTCGAAGTATCCGTCAGGTCCTGTTATGGGCAAATCGTCGATGCCAGGTCATGATACCTGTCGGTCTGTCAAGGGACCAGGAGTATTGTGCGCTTGTTCGGCCAACTTCTACCTCGTACATCTTCCCTCTCAATGCCGCAGTCGTCACAACCTCATGCGTATTGGGAGATCGGACTGTTATCCTCCCATGTCCCCATTCCCCATAGAAGCCTTTGGTGTCGAGGGACGGCATCGATATCAAGTTGTTCTCGAACGTCGGTGTGTGGCGGACATTCGACAGTTGGATCGGCGTTGCAGCGTTACTTGACCATATCGGTACTTGACCCACCCCGCATATCGGGAATTCCCCAACTGTGCCCGATTGAGCGGTTTGGCCCTTCCCGTTCACCAATTCGTACTCGCTGAAATCTCCTCTGTCTCTCCAGCAATGATCTGAAGCTCCTGAGTCCATCAGGGATCGTACACGACTAACTGAAGCCGTCGTATTCGCAACGATACACGTGTGACACTTGCTTTTAGGTACTGCTAACACCCTTGGTACGTCTATCTCTGTTTCCGCTCCTGTACTATCTTCTTCACACTCTCCATATCTGTCCTCTAGAACGGCAGGGTGTACCAGGTCGTGTCTAGGATCATAGGCATCAGGAGGCGGCACGACTGGGTACTGAGTGGGAGACGACGCACCGGTCACAGTGTTGAATGCGTAAGTGTCAGCCGGGGTGGACACAGCGCTCGAGGATTGGGGAGTTTGGTTGTTGGCGGTGTTGGCGACGTTTGCAGTGGTGTTCGCTTTATTGTCAGGAGGTTGCCTAGGGTCCATACCCTTCGGATACTGCCAACCTGCTGGTGCTTGTCCCTCCAACCCTCCACCTTTGGCCCAGCATTTTTCCTTCGTGTGGAAACGACGATTGCAGTTGGAGCATACGACAGCTGGGCGGTCCTGGTTCCTTCCATTCGCCTTTGCCGCCAGAGCTTTCGTTACTCTCGCCTGCTCGGCCTGCCTTTCCTGCCTACAATCCTCTCTCTTCACCCATATGGCTTCAAGATGGTCGATGGCATCCTCGGTCGAAGTACCTGGGACCCTAACGGTGTTGTCGTCCCACGAGGGTGGGAATGGTTCGAGTATGATGGACCTAAATTGGGCGTCGGAGATAAGGGCTCCTACGTTGCGTGCCTCTTTCCAGAGATTGCGCATTGTCATAATGTGGTCCTCGAAATCATCTCCCTCCAACATTTTTCTGGTACGTAGACGCTTCTCGTGGATGGCAACGAGCTGCTCGGACCGCTGATCGTATTCCTTACACAGGGTCATCCATATGATTGAGGCCCAGCGGTTTTCTTCGATCCCGACACCGATCGGGTCGATCGTGTTTGAGATGATGACGCTGGCGACCCATCGCTCCCTGGCGTCCCATTCCTCGATCGACGGCGTTGGGCTGGAGAATGGAGTTGGTGCTGCAGGTGTAGTGACTGTGGGCGTGGTTGTTTGGGGGGTCGTCGTGACTTGTGTGTCGGAGTCCTGGCCGGTCTGCGTAGTTGTGCTTTTCGTAGTTTTGTCGGTTGGTTGGTTAGGCTTTGGACGTCCTATACTGCCTAGAAGATAGCCAGTCATTCCTTTTGCGCCGACCTGTAGTAAGACTTCTCGTTTGAAGGCCGACCAATTCTTCCTCCCTACTAGCCTCTTCTCTTCGGTAAAAACGGGGATACTCGTGGGGGTGACGGATGTCATCTGGGCTTGCTCAATAAACTTTTTCGAGATAATATAAAACTTTTTCCTCTGCTCACTTGCGTGACGCAGGTCTCATAATCTGTTAACACAGAAGCTCAGTTGAAGTAAAGATCAACTGTATTTGTAAAGTACCTGTTAACACAGAAGCTATAGAATATAAGTAAGTATCATAAGGGCAAGGTAATAAGTAGCTACTCACCTCAGTTGAAGTAAAGATCAACTGAGGTGTGTCCGCTCGATCGAAAAGTTTTATGTCCTATCTCGTGGGAACTGCAAGCCACCCAGGTCATGTGATGACCACGAACAGTAAGTACGAATGTAAGTGGCTTGGGCCACGGAGTACTACTTCAACACCATACGTATCATAAAAATCAAGTAGCAACTGTAAGTAACATAAATAGGTTCTGGATACTTGAAAATAATATACAGGCCTGCTATAATGTGCTGAGTGTCCCACAATAAAATCTTGTCCCAATGGACGGTAGATGACTGTAAACTTAAAACTTGAAACGATCAGCGATCAATCAACCCCGATCAAACCACGGAAGTGATCTACAAAGTGGACAAATAATCTGTAGGTACAACGTATACACACTCTTAAATCTTGAACAGGGATACAAAGATATTGCGTAGTCGATTACAATGTCTTTCCCCTCGTCTCGCACTTTGTCAAGTCGTGGCTTATCTGCGAGCTCGCAACTTCTGCGATCCGTTCGATAGTACTGCAAATGATCCACGGCCCAGCGTCTAGACTGAGGTAACGCAATTCAGCTTACTGTTCAAGGAACCTTCTTTGTGAGAGCAAGTACTTGCCTGGCCTACAGAAGTACGTACTGCACTGGGATACTCCCTCAATTGGAAGTTGTGGGCGCCGAATCGTAACCTGATCCGGAGGATACACAAATGACATATTGTCTCCAGAGTCCATCGGCTCAAACATCATGGACAGGCGGGGCACCCTGGGTTGTGACTACGAAGTCACCGTAGAGACTGAGTTCAAAATCGTAGGTCATCATCACCTTCCTTTCTCTCTTTTGTTCTTCGGAGGTCCCATTGAGGTGTGAATATGGAGATCAAGTCACTGCGGAATTCAGCGGGCGAACTATCGACGGTCAGTTTGAATTTTGAAATCAATGTCTAACGAGGAGGCCCGAGGGTTTGGAGAGTAAGAAATCAAATACACAACGAAATTGTGGAATGAGTAAGTACGAAAGCCAACCATGTGAGTACTAAGTAGTACAGTAAGGGCTAAAACGACATCGATTCAAACCAGTCCCATCCGACTACCCTGTTCTAAAAGCGCTCAAGAACATTCAGAAAGAGCAGCCAAAACATCTTTACCATGTTTTCTGTAGGCAGTCCATACGTGAATGCTCTTTGACGACTCTCCAGCTTTGTGTTTGGTTGGATGTTGAGAAGGTGTTCCATTCGTGACGAGACTGTCGGTAGATCAGAGGTGAGCATGGCTAGAGCTGCGCGACTAGAATTGATAATACTTTCACCTCTCCTAGTGAACTTGCTTGTGGTACGAGGGCATGAAGATACGCTCTTCCGGGCTTGGTGGATTACTCGTCGTTCCCTCTTCCCCCAATTGTACGGTGCAAACCATCTCTGCGCCTCTATACCTCCTTCTGATCCATTCAAGCTTACGACCGATGTGTTGAACTTGGGTGCTTGCCGCACCGTGGCTCGAATTCGATGACTACCTGTCGAGGTTGTCCAGCGTGGTGACTGGTGACTGGGTCCAGGGAGGGTTTTTTATTCGGTAGCATCGATGGATACCACGTCGTGAGTAAGTCGAATGTCACCATGCACGATGTAGTGGTACGATGCGTTCCGAGGGAGAGAGACTGGTTTGGTCGAGTCGATTGAGAGGATGAACACCTAGAGGGCGATTTCGCAGAGGCTGGTTATGAGCGGGCGGCACCTCAATCTCGCGCCATGCTGGCAGTACGTTGTTGTGTACGAGATGCCGATGAAGACTGATTTCGAGAAAAGAACAATGTCAGGGTGATGCAAGATCCATTATACGACAATTGCGCAGATGGTCGTGCTTATGGGGATTAAAATGTAGACGGTTGGGGTGGAGAAGTTTGTGATGGTGGCAGACAAAACGAATTTGCGGGTATACCTCAATCCAAGTGCGCATCTTGGCGTATTTTCATGGCATGGGAGACTGATCTGGCAGGAGCGACTGCTGTGCTCGAGGATAAATCGATTCCAGCGTCCAAATGAAGAGCGAGGGAGAGTTGACTCGAAGTAAGCGTGAGTCATGGTATTTCGGCCTAATCCACTTCCGTTCTCTAAATCATCTCGTAAATCTAGTATCGGCGCAGAGAGGTGCCGGTGAGTTGTAACGGTGAGTATATGGAAGAGATCAAGGAGACGTGACAAGTGACGAGTGACCAATGGCTTCTTCATGACCGTGACCAAATTCAACATACGCTCAGGACCTGGGCTACTCCCCTATGGGTCCGGCCCTCTGGAAGCCCAAAACCGGCCTCAAAAATGCAATCTGACCTGCCTAATTAGGAAGGAGGATATGCAATTTGGGCCGGGGGTCGTCACGTTTAGTCACGTCTGTCACTAGGCTGGACCTTGCCGGTACGCGTGGAATTGTTGCGAAAAGCGATAAAACCCTGATGAGGCTTGATAAATTGCTGCAGAAGTGGAATTAAATGAAATCTGACTCGGAATGGCCTGCCGCCCTACCTCGGCATGGGCAGTAGGGCTGCAGGGCAGCTCATGATGATCAATTTGGTCCTGAAAAATGCAATTCTGGGCTGGAAATTCTCCTCAAATGGCCTCAAAAATGCAAGATTGGGACGGAGAAATCGCGATTGTGGGACCCTCAAAAATGCAAAATCAGGCCGGACCCATAGGGGAGTAGCCCAGGTCCTATACGCTCCAACTTCCATGTCCCGCAACATCCAGCTCAACCTCAGCTCAACATGCAATGAATCGGACTCCAAACGATGTTTTGGCGGGTCTCCGGAAGGGGTGGATGTCTTCTTGGATCCCCGAGCGCCTATGTAATGACGCTCCCCACGTTCATAAAACCAGCTTCAGCGCCTTCTACTCAACACCTTTGGAATGCTCAGAGCGCATGTCCCAGCAATGCCCAATCACCGTCGATAGGCCTTGAGGCCGTCAACAGCTTTTCTGTCTCTGCCTGGAACTGATCCTTGTCCCCCTGCTCAGTGCTCACCACACGCACGTACACATTACCAACACCCTCGACCTCTCGAAAGCCTCAAAAATAACTGCTCTCATTCGACATAAAGAAAGAATGTTCACAACGACCACTACAGACCCTAAACAGCTTGAGGCCCATCTGCGTAACATGGCACTTGCTCTGGTGCGTTTGATTTTTGCTGATGATGCGGACCCGCAAACGCTCAATCTTGTCTCTCGTCTTTCAAAGCACGCCGATGTCAGTGATCACCCGCTGCTTGAGCTCGGGGACACGGTATCCACCTATATTGTAGCTTTGATTGCGAAGGACCCAGCCCACAAGGTCGATGAGAAAGGATATCGAGAATTTTACGGGTACGTATCGAGCTGCTTCCATCTGAACATTGAAACCAACATTCATCTCTCTGATCTCTTAGTATTGTTCGGGATATCGTGAAGCGTTTCAAGGATATACAAGCCGAAGGCAATCCAAAGCCAGCACACACTCGTTTTTGCCATCTCGAAAAGTACCGCCTCCGTCGTTTGAAGGGGAAACTCGACTCGGCGTACAAGGCCGCTTCTACGGTGAGTTCTGTTTTGCTTGAGGGCCAAGACTTGATCTCAACCTACTCGCCCAGCCTCACAAGCCTCCTGTCTGCAAATGGGAAGACGCGCTGATCCTCGCTGGGGGGGTTGTCTCGACTATCAGTGCTGCACCGGGATTGGATTTGTTGCAGCCTATAGGGAGTGTATTGAGTCAGCTTGGGGAACTGGTCAAAGTACGTCCTTCCCTCTTGTCGTGGGGCCACGATGATCTTATTTGCCCATATGACTACACGCAGCAATAAAGCCGAATATGCGGATCTGCTCTGTCTGGCTGCTGCCATTATGGCTGAGTTGACGAGCAAGCTGCGAGCGGGCGATGTCAAGCCAACAGAGGATATGCAACGTAGCGTCAGGGATTTCGAGCGGTGAATTCTTCCGCTATTGTACATGGCCCAGACGCCGAGCTGATCTTCCAACGATCTGACGCAGTACCCTCATCCGGATCCATGACGCGATCACCAAACTCGAACATGAACCTTGTGCGAAATGTCTGGGGCGTCTGATATTCACAAACAAAACCAAGGAAGAACTAGCGGGACTGCAAAAAGAGCTGGAAAGGGCGCAGATAGTGTTCATGGTAAGTTTTTTCTCTTGTGACGCTTGATGCCCGTGAGCTCACATGAAATATCACTTTAGACGAGTAACATGTTTGCCATGCGCCTCGAGGTACAAGCTGTTCACCTCGAAGTGCAAGCTGTACGGGCGCTCGAAGTCGGCGGCTCTCGTCTTCGACTTCATCAATATTCCCGCTACTGTTAAGGAGCTGGGTTTTGACAAAACTGGCAGTTTGCGTTGCCCGGCAGGTATCGATCACCTCTGAACGTGACTTTCTACCCACGCTCCCGATTTTTTACTCACGATCACGACGTTGATTTTCTCTCTGGCAACGTGAATTGCAGCCCGATGGACCACCAGTAAACTAAATACCGTACAGGACATGTATTTACCATCATGACAACAGCGCTCAGTCCCTGCTCGACCTGCCCTTACCCGACTCCACTGACGGTTTCCGTACACAAAACCAGTGCCATACGATCTACCATCTTAGAGGTGGGCCCGGCACAAGAATTTCCACTCAAATTCTTGCCAAAATAGCACGAGAGACCAAGAGGTATTTGACAAGCAACGAGCAGAAGGAAGAAAGGAAGGCCAGGAAGCCAAAGAAAAGAACCCCCCACGACTGTTGCGAGTCATAACAGATCCCATGCGGTCCTGTGATCGAGGATTTTGCATTTGCCAATAAGTCAACGTGGCATGCGACGCCTACTTGCCTCCGCCTTCACTGAACGTAACCTCTTGCCAAACAGAAATTTACATCCTCGGGCCGCTACGTGTTGTGGGTGACACAAAACAAATGGAACATTACGATTCCTCAGGAAACTCGCAACGATTTCAGGAGATTCGGTGAAAACATTGGCTGATTGGTTTGGAATGTCACATTATACTTATAGTACAGTCGTGTACTGGTCAGTGACTCAGTGACCCAAGATCGGTCAATGACACAACAGACTTTTTTGTATCTTACACTTATTGGATCTTCTCCAAATATCGATCCAAGGCGGGTACATGTATGTTTTATCTTTTGCTCCTATCACCAGGACGATACGAGTACAGGAAAATATTCAGAAAAATGAATACCAGATCTTATGGGACTGTTTTGAGGCCAGAGAAGGCAATTTAGGTACCTGAACCTTCTGGTTTGGGTTATCTACTACGACAACACTTCAAAACATAACCTTAGTCTTCATTTATTTGTTTGTAGCGTAGAAGTCATTGTTTCATGAAGTGGACCTCACTCGCCGTCAAATTTTGGCGCGTTGATGGGAAATTCCCACCCGCCAAAATCTGTGTCAAATCCCCTGATTTTACTGTTTGCGAGGGCATGGCGGTTCATCCATTTGTAGCAGCATTTTTACTACCCATATCGTATACTAGATGGTATATTATCATTGTGAGTCGCCCATAATAGTGGGAAATCATGTTGTGCCCGTGATATAAACATCTGTGTCATTGACCGGTACTACCGGTCGTATGCGCAGAACGTTTCCATGTATTCTATCTTATGCGCATCGTCCTCTATTGATAAGAATCTTGCCCAACCTGTGTCGAGAACGAATATATCCTGCTTGAACGAACCCTAAAAGAATGATGACAATCCCTACGAGGTGACTCCAGGGATCCCACGCTACCGGAATTGTACAAACCAAGTACAAACTCTTCAGTTCACCACCACTCCCGCCGTCCTCGGTAACTCTCGAGTGCCAAGCTTGCATCCTTTGCTCGTACTCGATAGCCCATGAGGATCCTTCCACCATGTCAGCTATCAAATAGCAACTACCAGTCTCCAACACGATTCAGGTCTATTCGACAGCTACTGTATTCTCACATCAGGAGCTGACACGCAGGTTGAATATTCACGAACTTCACTATTTCCGACAGTATCATGTAGCTGTATACGGTCTTTTGCGATTCAGAGCGTTGCTCACCTTGATTTTCTCAGTCCCATTGTAGGATCTTACGATGTTCCCAAAGCTTATTGCTCTTGACACAGAGCAGGGTCCAAAGGCTGCGCACAAACTCGCAGATAACATCCACAAGGTTGACGAGCTCACTCTTGAGGACGGAAGGTGAGTATACGCAGTGGCTTGTACTCCGTATAATGCAGCTAATAGCTTGATTTGTTAGTGATCACGACAACAAGGTCAAAAATGAATCCCGACGACATTCCCAGGATCGTCACCGATATCCTCAGTAATGGCGCTTCTCCTGCAATTGTGTCACGAAATACTGTAGCAAGGCACTGCGCGTACATCTCTAATGCG
Source organism: Marasmius sp. AFHP31 (assembly GCA_024721195.1). NCBI lineage: Eukaryota > Fungi > Basidiomycota > Agaricomycetes > Agaricales > Marasmiaceae > Marasmius > Marasmius sp. AFHP31. Next base: position 10,917 of record JANHQD010001786.1, read on the forward strand.
ACCCAAAGCACCGCGTTTCAAACGGCATTTTGAACAGATGCGACCGAGCTTTGTACTATTTTCACGCTAAGCTTGTACACTATGACGAAGTGGTTGACGGTCGGTGTGGATCTGTTGACGTTGAGGAGGCTCAAGCGCTCATATGCCTCTCGTATACAGAACCAAGGTCCAACCACTTCAAGCAAATTCATGGATGGTGCAAGTAAGACTACACCGATATGATCAGCATGTCTCTCAAGCTCCCGGATATGTGATGCGACGTGATTTACAGGTTCTCTTCGACGACGAGACTCCAAAATATGTCAGTGATCTCGGTACGTGTCTTTTGTCTCTAGTGTTGCCTTGTTGCTCAACTACTTGTAGGAGTCGTCGTAAACGACTGCCCCGCCGAAACCGGTTTAACTTGGGAAATCTATTCGAAGGGGATTGCACACTAGGTCGAAAACAGAACAAGTGTCCAGCTCTCGGGTCTACCACGACATTGAGTATCGCTCACTTCAATGACATGTGTCAAGTTGGAGATCAAAAGGTTAAGGTAGATCATACTAGATGGCAAGCAAGAGACGATTGACGTCACCAAGTGTGCGACTTCATTGGGTGATATTACCGCCAAATGGAACAGGCCGAGGACAAGTGTCCAGTTGATATCCGTTAATAGAGTCTTGCGTCGGGGCCTTCGTGGCATTTTCGTGAACCTGTCTTCTCATATGAGGTCTTGAAGGCAGGCAGTAGCGGGCCATGCCGCTTGTCGGCGCCTTGCGTTATCAAGTCCTGTCATTGCCCCCAAATTATCTTCGTCTCGAGTGTAGAGCATCCCTTTCCCATGATCATCCACCGACCAGACCTCCGATGTTGAACCCATGGAAGGCACTGGGCGAGGTAAATCGTAGGAGGTAATTCTAAATGCTAGCAAGGAAGTGTTCTTGGAAGAGATGTAAACGGTCAAGGTGGAGAACGCCGTGATGGTGGTGGTAGACGAGACAAGTTTGAGGTATGCCTCAATCCCAGCGCGTGTGATGGCAGATTTTCATGGAATGAGAGGTTGACAAGACAGGAACGACAACAATCGATGAATCGGTGAAGACCCTTTGTTTTGAGTAAGGAGAGTTGGTCGAGTTGATTCGAAGTAGGCATGGGTTATGCGATGCAATTTCCGTTCGCTGGACCGCGTTCGTCCCACCAATCCAGAATTATCCAGAACCCCAAGCGAGAGCAATTTTCCGTGCGTGACTGGAAGCCCTGATCCCAAAAACGCTCCAAAGCCAGCAGCAGACGACCCTCCACCAGTGTATCTTAGACTATCTTTTATAATCGCCGTTTGAAGATTTGGCATTGACCCAAAACCAGCTACCCCCGCCCCGACCACACTCGACCCCTTGCCTGAACATTCTCCATGTCCGACTACGATGACTTATCACCATCCTGTGCCAGTCTTTGATCCATCCAATACAACCAAATCTCTGTCGAAGGGGAAGGAGGTTTCCTATCAGCGTGTCGGGAGATGTGGTGTTTGGACGTACTGTAATTGTTGGGCTTGATTTGGCTCGCAGCTTTGTAGATACCAGTAACCAACATGCAGAGACGATGACAGGCTTGACTTCTGTTGGCAGTATGGAAGCACAGAATCGAGTAGACTCGACTCGCCAGGTCGCCCCGTCAGGGTTTTGAAGACAGTCGTTCAAAAGGGGCCCCACACCGTGCGTCGCTACTAGAGTGCAAAAAAGGGAGATTTCAACTTTTCCCCGTGACTATGACTAAAATCTACCTCGCTCTTCGACTCCCACGTTCCACATCGACGACTTCCAGCTCGACGAGATTCGACCCGAGTCCGAAAATCAGTTTTGAATGATGTACTGAATTGCGAGGTCTTCGTGGAAGTGAGTGCCTCGTCAAGTTTTTTTACTGCAAGATTCCGGCTTAAACTCTGGAAACGGGCGCCTTGTATCTACGAGTCGACACCTTCAAAACAAAAAGCTCCCAGTAACTCTCCTTGGGGATGCCGTAGTCTTCAACAATTTTCCATTCTGCTCGTAACCCAAAGTTCAAACTCCCGCCCACCACATGCCGTGGCCTATTCCCGAAGCGGTGGACTCGGACTGGCTCCCGAAACTCAAGAAATTGTATAGCGGTAACTGGGTATAGGTCATGAAGCATGAAGCTTGAATCGTTGGTAATAACACCAGGAACCAGATTCCGGAAATTCACGATTTTTCATTCATTCATCGCCGGATGTTTCATCTCTCTCGATAGAGTTGATCAGGGCCTTCTATCGCGATATATCGTCACCATCTTATGTTTGCTGAACATTCGACTGCAAAGCTTGCGGACCAGCCTAATTCTCAGGACCGCTCGGGTTCCGAACCATTCTGCGCCACAATTATCGTTGCTTCGAACCCGCTGTGCATGTAGACTCACCGTTTTGGCCTCTAGTAAGCGGGGCATTTTGATATGATATGGTCTTCTTACCGCTGGAGGTGCTTGTAGGGCTGGAGCGCTCAGCAGAGGACTAGCCCTTGGCACCAGAAACACAATCAAAACACATTGACCAATCCATAAGTACTGTTATTGCAAATAATCGTACAATTATGGTAGGAAAATAGATAAGTGAGATACTATACAGACACTACAGCAGAGGCCGTGAGTGTTCGATGGGGGCGTTAAAGAAGTGCTCCAAGTCTCGGAATCGCGTGCAATGAGCACACTGCGTGACGTAAATGGTAACTATACTGAAATTTGGAAGTCATGGAAGGCCCGCCCCCGAGGCCCCCGTATAAAAAAACGACAAGTTTGAGAGCGGCCACTTGGCGGCCACTCGTCTGGAAGGCTACATCAGACTCAAGAACGCGCAAATTCTCGAATGAAGATACAACTCACCACCAACTCTATCCGCGCATCCCCCAACTTCTTCTCGAAGGCCATCAGTTGTTCCTCCAACTTGGTGGTTCTAGATGTATCACCGTCGTGGATTATTTTGCTGAGCGACCGAACCGCGTTATCCACTCGAACCACATTTGACTGTTAGGATGTCAGGCATGAAAACAAACAACTTCTTAGACGAAAAAGATACGACTTACTGTCGTCTCCATCTGCTCTCTTCTCAACGCCGCTAAATCCTCCTTGTTGTCACTGAGTGCGTGAACAGCATCATACACTTTAAGGCGGATGGCGGAGATGTTACTTGTCTGACAGGATATACTATTAGACACTCAAAGTTACGCAGAGGTCCGAAGCCCCGAGCAAAAAAGAATGGAACTCACCATAAATATCGTGTGCGCGTCCATCAGCTCCTTCCTGAAAGCAGCTAAATCCTCTTTGGTCGTACTCGCCAAAACCACTCGCAGGCAGCGCTTCGCGAGGGTCTTGCGCCCGAGCTTCTCAACGTAACCACGAATACGATCGAGGATCCTGTGTTGCCCGCATATCAGCCCCAGCTCGCAGTATACTGAAGCCTATGCAACTTGAAACTCACCGTCCAAAGGCTTCTATATGCTGCGTCATCTCTTCCGTCAGCTCGAATGAACGGGCAGTCCCGTTGGACTGCATTTGATCCCGTATCTTTGCCGACAAGTCGTTGTAAATGCGAGTGGCAAGATAGAGGAGATTTCTGATTTCCTCCGTGTTGCCATGCAGCGTCTAAAAAGAAAAGAGTGTTAACACACAGCGGATGCACGACCACAAGGGCATACCTTGATCAACTCCCCAAGTTGCCGCAACACGGTTCCTATAGGTTTCAGCAGCGTTGAGCCAGGAATACCAGAAACGCCATTGAGCATAGAAACAACACCGCCGGCGAGGATCAAGCTGTTCTCCCATGGGTATCGCGGAACCTAGGCAAAGGTTTGAGCCGGCGTTATTGGAGAACTAAGGGCGACGATAACTCACCCCAGAAGTGTTCTTGAACTCCTTTTTGAGCTCCCGTCTGAGCACGCTGCATTTCATCCTCAGCTTGATTAAAGCAGGTTTACGTCGCAATCCAGTCGGTTCAGGGATATTCTGGCGATTTTCGAGGAGCTTAATGATATCCTGCACGACTCTTTCAAGGTATCAGATACAGGGAGGCTAGGGCTGGTGCCAGTTATGACCGGAAGAACTTACTTGTAAAACCCTCGATAACCTCTGTCGCTTATTGAATGACCTCGATCTTTCGTGATCAAGTCTGTCATGAAATAACATGCATCCTGTGCAACCTCAAGGAGAGGGTGCTCATTATCTGTGGCGCGCTATATCAGCTGTGAGTATATCTGCGGGTTTAGGGATTAACATGAATTGGACCGACCAGATCATCCGCTAAATCGCGGAGATTGGCCTGGAGCCGTTGGGGCTCTTCAGCGGTCTGCGTTGCCATCAGGAATACATATTATTGGAGACAGGATCTTGAGAGTCGTCGTGGAGGGAGTGTGGGTTTTGAGTGTGTGCAGGTAGGGAGCAAGGAGCAGGGGCTTTTAAGGATACGGATGTCCGACGGACAAGGACAGACGAAGCTGTTGATGAGTAACCGATATGGGCAGGAGGATCATCAGAACGTCCAACTACAAAAGCAGAGATATCGAAGGCTAGTACAAGACCGTCTTTTATTCAGATGAACATGAACACGAGACGAGTGGCGTAAAGCTGTCGATGGGGACATATCCAGATTACCCAGATATATCTGAATCAGATGTGTGATATCAACGTTCTATCCACGATGAAAGCCGTTGATTGGGACGAGAGCTATTGACTTGGACGAAATATCAGAGGTGTAGAAAGTTTTGAGTGCTCGAGTTGGTTGAGTATGATACCTTCGGTAGGAGTTCTGGTAGCCACAAAAACGTCTGGATACGCGAAGATGTGTTATCCGACCTCGCGAGACGTCCACTCCCTCCCCTACCGTGAGAGTGTACCTCCCGTTGGCCCTGGGTGGGAACATACTCCGCTGTATAAGTACTAGTAGTCGGCAGTATCACTGCCCACTGATGCTGCGGAAGCTGAGAGAGGGAGGTAAAGAGCTCGCTGAAATCCAAAATGGTGCTTGACGGCAGCAGATAACTCGAGTCCTGAGTGATATTTGGGCTGCTGATTCTGGAATATGGAGGTCGGAGAAGCCTCACAAGCCTCCCTTGAGTAAGGGTTCAGGTTTGTTCAGGCGGTCGTAAGGAGACAGTTGAAGCGAGTGTGAGAAGATTCAACATCGCGTCAACGTTTGCGCTTCTTCACCTGACTCCACTACCAAGTCGCATTGGCAAAACAGTAATTCCAAAAATTCGATGCACGTTTGGCTCTGGCACACGAAATGACGAAATATTCAAAGGGCGCAGGCATCATATAAAATGGACAAAGCCACAAACGCCATGCCACATTCCCTCCTACCCCTCTAAAATGTCGTCCACATCCTCAATCCGCTCACGACGCTCTACTCTCACTATTCAAACCGCACATACATTGACAAACCGGACAGTCAAAAGCCTCCCAGACCCTCCACCCATGATTGGCGACATCTATTCTCACGACGTAATCCCCACCATGCACGCCGACCTCATTCATTCCTTTACCCAGCATTCCTCCTTAATCGACCACGGAAGCTGACGTGTGTTCGATCTCGCAAGCGTCAACTCCTCGCACTAGCTAAAATGATTCAAGGAAATGAAGAATCCATCCTCCAAAACGAACTAGGACGACCACAGTTCGAGACGCAGGTATACGAGATCGCTTCCACGTTGAAAGAGGTGCATCAGACCTTCAAAGGGTTGGGAAAATGGGCTCGAGGGGAAGAAGCGAAGAAAGGGTGTTGTGTTGATGATTCCCCATTCCAGTTACCCGCTCTATACGAGTTTCGTTCCATTGCCGTCGGCGGTGGCAGCTGGGAACTGTATTGTGCTCCATACTCCCCGTGAATTTGGGTGGACTGAGTTAGTTGGGAACTTCATGGACCCTGGCATCGCTCGTGTCGTCGAGGCGCCCTCGGAAATACTTCTCCCCTTTGCTGGGCACACATACACTTGATTGGACGAGTCAACAACTAGGGAAAAACCACAATATCCGCTGCAGCGAAACATATAATGCCTACGACACTCCACATGGGAGGCTACTCGATTGCTCGTACGTGTTACAAAGAAGATCGTATGGGCGAAGTATGCGAATGCGGGGGGGGCGGCGGGTAACAGATTGGTTTCTCGTGTTAGGTGAGAGGGACAGGGTTGTTGGAGCGTTCCAGGATGCGTACGTCTACATCATCGTCTTCTAATGATTTGTGTATACAACGTATAGACGCTCTCGAATCTTGAAGACGAATACAAAGATATTATGGTAGTCGATTACGATCTATTTCCCTTCATCTCGCGCCTTGTCAAGTCGTGACTTATCTGCGAGCTGGCAACTTCTGTGATCCGTTCAATAATACATATAAATGTGCCAGGACCCAGTGTCTAGGCTGATGAACTGAGGTGGCACAACACATATGTCCAAGGAACCTCCTTTGTTAGGGCAAGTGCTTGTCAGACCTACAGAAGTACATAGTGCGCTGAGATACCTCCTCAATCGGAAGTTGTGGGCGCATGATCGTAACCTGATCCCGGGGACACACACATGACAGCATGTCTCCAGAGTCCATCGGCTCAAACATGGTGGACAGGCGGGGCGCCCTGGGTTGTGACTACGAAGTCACTGTAGAGACTGAGTTAGAAATCGTAGGTCATCATCACCTTCCTTTCTCTCTTTCGTCCTTCGAAGGTGCCATCGAGGGCGAACTATCGACGGTCGGTTTGAATCTTGAAATCGATGTCTAACGAAGAGGCCCGAGGGTTCGGAGAGTAAGAAAGTAAATACACATCGGAATTGTGGGATGAATAAGTACGAAACCCAATCATGTAAGTAGTGAAGTAAAGGCTACAATGACTACGATTCGAACCAGTCCCAGCCGACTACCCTGTCGTTCAAGCGCTCAAAAAACATTGATAAAGAGCAGCGGAACATCTTCACCATGTTTCCTGTGGGCGGTTCCATACGTGAGTGCTCGTGTTTGGTTGGATGGCGACAAGGCGGGCGTGACGAGACTGCCGGTAAATCAGAGGTGAGCATGGCTAGAGCTAGGTGACTGGGATTGATAAGAGTTCCGTAGGGCATAAGACGACCCGATGCACATAACTCGCATACGTCTCTAAACGGTCTTGCTTGTGTGGGTACGAGGGCATGAGAGTCCGCTCTTCCGGCCTTGGTGGATTCCTTGTCATCCTTTGTGACCCCAATTGCACGCTGTGAGCCATCCCTGCGCCTCTGTACCTCCATCGGATCCATCTAAGCTCACGACCAACACGTTGACCTGGCATGCTTCCTACACCGTGGTTCAAAATCGATGGCCAGTTGTCAAGGTTGTCCAGCGACTAGTGACCGGGATGAGGCAACAGGGTTTGATAATCGGTAGCATCGACGGAGACGGCGTCATGAGTAGCATTGTCACCATGTACGATATCGTGGTACGGTACGTTCTGGAGAGGGAGAGAGGCTGGTTTGGTCAGGTCGGTTGAAAGAATGCAGATCTAGAGGGGGAAATCCGCAGAGGTGGCCTATGGGCGACCGGCACCTCGATCTCGCACCATACTAACAGCTTGTCTTCCTCGGGGTCCTTGTGTAAGAGATGCCGATGGGACTGATCTTGAGAAAAGAACGATGTCGAGGTGATAAGAGATACATTATACGACAATTGCGCAGATAATCGTGCTCTTCGAAACGTCGGTGGTGGATGGGATGAAGTTGAAAAATGTCTCGAGGCCAGCGCGTGTATTGGCGTGTTTTCAAGGAATTAGAGGTCGATAAGCAGGAGCGACTGCTGTGCTCGAAGATAGATCGAATCGATGAGCACCCATTTCGAGTAGCCAAGGTGAAGAGAGAGGGAGAGTTGGGAGAGTTGATTCGAAGTGTGGGTTATGCGATTTGTGCCTACATCCATTTCCGTTCGCTAGACTGACATTATCTCGCAGATCCAGTATAGGAGAGGAGAGGCGAGTTGTAATAGTACAGTATATGGAAGCACAAGACTGAGGAGACGTGACGAGTGATGAGTGACCTGGTGCATTTTTTTCGTGACCGTGACCAAATTCAATATACGCTCCAACTGCCATGTCCCGCAACATCCAGCTCAACCTCAGCTCAACATGCAATTAATTGGACTCCGAACGATGTCTTGGCGGGTCTCTGGGAGGGGTAGATGTCTCCTTGAATCCCCGAGCGCCTATGTAATAACGCTCCCCACGTTCATAAAACCAGCTTCAGCGCCTTGTGCTCAACACCTTTGAATGCTCAGAGCGCCCAATTCTAGCAATGCTCAATCGCGATTGATAGGCCCTTGACGCTGTCAACAGCTTTCCATCTTCCTGGGGAGGTTCACTGTTACCTTATTCCCACACGCTCTTCAAGATTCCCCATATCGCCCCGTATCTCAGAGAGACACAATCAAACGAATCATTCGTTCGTATCTTGTAAAGTGAATGGCAACCGAAGGCTCAGACCCCAAACAATGTCAGGATCGTCTCAGCGCGCTAGCAATAGTAACGGCAGCGGTGAGTGTCCTCGAGTTCTGACCCAACATAGAGACTAACCCATGTCCTCCTTACTCCGACGCCCAATAGAATGGTGTCGCAAAAGATCGCCCGCTCCTCGAGCTCGCAGACGATGCCTGTTCCCGGATGGTGCGCTTGATGGAGAACGATCCAGACCATACAGTCAACGAGAAAAGATATCGAGAGTTTTATGTGTAAGGCATCCGTTCTCTGCCCAACATCCTCGTGTGTTTCTCATGCTGGTTTGGCAGTACCGTGCAGGATATCGTCAAACAATTTGAGAAGATTACAAGTACCGATACCCAGGGAAATTCGGCTTCTAAGCCCACTCGATTCCGCAAACTTGTCATTTTCAAGCTGAAGCGAAAACTCGAGAGGGAGTTCAAGCAGGCAGTCGCAGTGAGTACTCTCTTCGTCGTGTTTTGGGCTTTTCTCCGCCGCATCGTCAAAGCTTATGATCGTCATATTCCAGCCGCAAAAAACCTCCTTGTGTAAATGGGAAGACATCCTGGTTCTTACCGGCGTTGTGGTGTCCACGATCAGCGCCGTTCCCGCGTTGGCGCCTTTGAAACCTATTGGGAGCGTCTTGGAGCAACTCGGGGAGTTGGTCAAGGTATGCTCAACGGTGATCGGTGTTGATGTTACTCTTGCTGACCACCGTTTTATGTATAGACTGTTCGCACTAATAATGAGGAGTGCGCGGAGCTTCTCCATCGAGCAACTAGCATTCTGGTTGAACTGTCGAGGGCGATGCGGATGGGCTCTGACTTTGGACCAACGGAGGACATGAAGCGTGCTATCAAGGCTTTCGAGCGGTGAGTATTGGTCTTGGGGTGTTGGCATCCTACCATTAGACTGATAATGATAACCCATCACAGAACCCTCATCCATATCCGGGACTACGTAAATCGACTTCAACAAGAGCCTTTTCTCAAAACTTTCGGCCGCGTTATCTTCGCGAGTAAGACAAAGGAAGACTTAGCGGATTTGAGGAAGGAGTTGGAGGGTGCGCAGATGGTGTTTATGGTGAGTTTTCTGTTAGCTCGTTGGTGGAGGCTTTCCTTATGCCTTTCTCCGTTCTGTTCAAAGACGAGTAATATCTGTGCGATTCGCGTTGGTATGCATGCTATTGCCGTTCAGACTAGGGACAAACTACCGCCGGCACAACGTGGCAATGCTGATCGAGATCTTTTTTTTTTTAATCGTCCGAGATGGACTGTGGCTGTGACAAAACGTCATTGTCAATCTAGGCAGGTCTAGGCCGTGCGCGGTTTTATAGGGCTCTACGCTCCATAATACATTTTTTCCCTTTTCCCCGTAACCGTTGCACTTGGTATCGACCTCTCGTTGTTTGAATATTTACACTCATCTTGCTGAGTCTTGCTGTCGTTATGTGTATGATAATTTCACCACTGGCTTCCCAAGGTCAATTGGACATGATATCAGAAATATCGAAGGGTGTAGTCTCAGATGTATTTAGTTCCTGTTTCTTCTTGGTTCTAAAGCTTGACGCGCCGCAAACTGGTGGTAGACGAAAATAAGCGCGTCCCTAGTTCAGGAAGTAAAGAGGTGAGCCGCGAGCGCCCGTGGGAAATCCAACTCTTGTCTCTTGATACTCTTCAAGACCTGACTCCACTACACAGGCTAAGGTCGGAGCATTTTCGTTCCAACTCACTCCAGCAGTCATCACACGAAATCACGAAATGTTCAGCGGCAACAGGCATCGTATAAAAAGCTCAAAGTCACGAAAAATGTCACCGTCCTGCTACCCTCAAACGTTGGATACGCCAACAAACCGGACTACTAAAAGCATCCCAGATCTCACCCATGATTGGCAACATCTACACCCACGACATAACCTCCACCATCCACGCTGACCTCGTCTATCCATTCATCCAGTACTCTTCCTTCACCGATTCCATAAACGTCCACTCTGTGCACTATTGAGACTAATCCAAGAAAACGAAGAGGGGAACCTTGAAATACAAGCATAGGTTCACGAAATCGCTGCAGCGTTGAAGGAAATGTATTGGATGTTCAAGAGTTTGGAAAAGTAGGCTCGAGGGGGGAAGAAATGAGGGAAGGGCGTGGCATTGTCTACACGAACCTTGTTTCATTGACGTGGGTGGTCGCGGTGGGGGTTATGTTGTTCTCCAGCGTGGGTGGGGTCAGATGACAGAGGTACCTGGGGGATTTATGGGACTTAATTTCGCTAGCGCCGTTGAGGCCCCTTGAAGATTCTTCCTCCCCTTCATCCACTTCACTGGAACTCGACGCTATCGAGTAAAGCCACCCGTATTCTTCACTTCAACGAGTATGTTCGCTCGGGCGCTTTCACGCGTTGTGAAGTAGATTTCTGTGGGTCAGAACTGTGTGGACAGGCCATTGGGTGACAGATCAGGAAGTCCAGGGATGCGTAAGTACTCGTATTTCAGTGTTATAAGTTGATTGACCCCGCACTCCTCGTTAGGCACCACACACTTCCCAAATGACTCTCTACCGCCGGCCACGATCACCCGTCTCGTTGACCGAAGGCGTCTACCGCACCACGTCGCTTCTCAGTCGGACAGAAGGTAGAGCTTTTTGAGAGGGTGGAGATATCGGTGATTTGGTATGAATATTCGGAGGACAGAGCGTTTAGTAAACATGGTACGTCTGGCTTACTTCCTCTCCTTGTTGATACTGACTTACGGTGATAGGCGTAGATATGGGCTCCCGAAACACCAGAATATAACCCCGTCTACAGTTCTAGTCAAGTCAGTCGGTACATTGGATGGTGGCCATGCTGCTACTTTGGGCGACTTTAGTGGCGGCTGGGGCACTGGGTTCAGCCTTCAGCGCATACAATTTCATTTCACATTCACTGCACCTTCGATGTTTCGTCCACCCCATTAGCACGGGGCCCTCATCAATAGCGGGACATCCTTTCGATCGAGGACATCTCTCCGTCGTCTTCTTCACTGCAAAGTCCTGCACCTGCCCTCCATCCGTGTCCTTCACGAGCTTGAAACGTCTCTTTACGGTGATTATCCATCCAGATACAAGCGCGATATTGAACACAGAGTCTTGCAATCGCAGGCCTTGACGATGACGGTGAATCATACGAGATGGTTGGTACGGAGAATTGTCAGGCAATTTCAGAGATGTGTACAACCTCTGTTGTGTTGGGGAGAGGGTACGATCCCAATCGGCGGCTCCCCTTGTCTAACGTCCTGACTCCGAAGCATCTCAGTAGCATACTGAGAGGCCCCGCCATAAACGCTGACTGAGACCAGTTCCGGGCTCAGAACCGTGTCACAACTCGCGACATTTCTCGTTAGATTTCGCGCGTCGAGATAATGTTCACTCCGCCAGCGAGGTGTAGGTATCTCATTCCATCAAAATCACGATACAGACACTACAACGTAAGCTAACAGTATAGAGAAGATTAGGGTAAACAGCCAGCAGAAAATGCAAGCCATTGCGGGGAAGAGGGTGGATCAGCGGCCGTCGTCGAATGAAGGCGAATATAGTTCAAGTTGGCCAATAGGAAGGTGTAAATGGTCGCAGGAATGTATATCGGAGGAGTGAGGGTAATGATCGACGCATCGACAGTGTTGTTTTATGAAGACTTCAGGACCTTCTACATAGCGGCACCCATCTACATTGAAATTCGCGGCAGTTTTGTCCCTGCCTGGAAATCTGTTCATCGTCGTCACTATCGGACATGACCTCTATTAGTATCGGAACATCGATCAGAAATATCGCTATGCGTACTCACATATTTCTCATAGGGCATCTCAATCGAGCTGAAATGGCCTCTCTCTCGTCGCCCTCAGCACAGCATATGCCTTCAATCCGTCACCCCAGTGTAAGCAACCTCATTCCGACGATTTCCCATCCAGAGTTTAGACACATCTCCGGTGCTCAACACATCGTAGGTATGTAGCCGGTCATCGCAGCCCTTCGATGGCAGATCGGGGATTGCCAGAGTCGATTCTAGATGGCACTAAGAAAGTAGTGAGAACAGAGATTGGGCAGGCACGAAAGACACGCGTCATAAACTTTTAGGTACAAAACCGTGAATCGGGCGTCGGCTTGATGACAGCGCGGGACAATTCGCTGTTTTCATTGAGGTTGACATTCTGCCTGGGTGATTTCCCTTCTCCAAGTTCCCTCCAAAACTGCCGACGTTGTGGGTACTCTCAACGCCGCTCATTCTCTCTGGCAGGTCTTGGCCTGGTAGCGAGAAAAATACGGGATCAGCGAGCTGTTATCCGTACCAAAGGTCAAGTTGGGTGAAGATGAGTGTGAGTGTGGGTCGAGTAAGGTAGGTGTCCGGCCCTTGGTTGGGAATTGCTTCTGCCGGATAATGTTGTGGGCATTCAAAGGGACTAGTGGTGACCATGGGATATGGCCAGCACTCGCTGCAAGGAGCTTGCCGTCGTCACCTATGAGTCTGGTTGAGATAGCGATGTGATCATCGTGGGGGCGGAAAGAAAGACGCGTTTGGTAAGCGCCCACAATAAAACCTCTCCCAGAAACCGTCATCGTCCTTCATCGTCCTGGCCGCGTCGACCAGAGTCCTTTCACCAGTTGATAGCGACCCCGTTTTCTCTCGAACTCCTGATCTGCCCAATTCGGGATTCTCTCTACTCTCGATTGACTCTCGAAGCAACTATCCGGAATGAAGACATGAGAGCCTTCCATGACGGCTGCTTCGCAAGGCTACACGGTGTAGTACACGAGGGCGGTCAACAAAGAAACAAGGCACACCCGCAGGAGAACTTGTAGCAACATTGAAGCATTATACCCAGGCATATACTCTGAGTATCTACACGAATTTTCGATCTCATAAAATCAACTAGGTATATCGATGGAGGGTTAATCTACGCCCTCAGCTTCAGGCATCCCAGCACTCAGGTGCTCGGAATAGAGGGCAAGGATAAAGCATAAGAAATCGACGGGTGGAGGTGTCATTATTGTTTTGTACGAGCTTGCTAGTGACGGGAATTGCATGGTGAGTTATACATCCATCCCTCGAATCGTCAATCTGGCCTAGGAGACTGACCAATGAGAAATGCTCGTCAGGTTCTCCACACTCATTTTGGCTCAGAGACTCGTCTCGACCCTGCAACTTCATCCCCCGAGGCCGGTGGAAAGCTACATGAACCTGGATATCGCCCGTGTTGCACAGGCCCCGGCTCCGACGTTGGACGGCTCCTCTCCATAGTCCTTCTTCGGCCACACCCCCACTTCACTGGCCCTCACCCGAGCTATCACCTCGGAAACACTATCGTCTACGCAACTGCGAAGAATTCAATACCTGACCCAACACCCGTCTTCCTCGGACGTGTTCGAAGCAGATTTCCGACAGAGGGTAACTGCAGGATGGATGATAAGGTTGCCGTACTGGGTGTTCGTTCTGCGCTGGGTACGAAGAGTTGTAGGGGGAATCTATAGATGCGTACAAAGTTTAGTGGTTTGAGAAGACCCACACAGTACCAGTCGAACGGATCGTTGGATGAAAAGTATCGGGAAAAGGCGTGACAGCCTGAGTGACATGTCGCGTCGAGGTTCTTCGTGATGCGACTGTGACTCAGGCTTGCCTTTCGACTCCCATGCCCGAAATGTTCATCTCAAGAGTCTCAACTCTCCCCTCAGAGCTCTCTTGGGCGGTGCTTTGAACGATCACTGCCTAGAAAAGGTGAGCCGTATCAAATTTCTACCGCTTCTTGTTGAGGTTCATCGTTGATGCCCAGGTGTGTATGTCGGCATACTTCCATACATGCCTTCCACTCAACACCCCGAGGCATGTTTGAGATTCAGGGGCTTTGATTGTTGCTAGTGAGCGTTGAGCGCTCGTCAACAGCTTTCCTCCTGTGAGGACCGTAACCCATTGTAACCTTATCCCACCCCTCCTCTTGGAGACTCCCCATATCGCTTCGAACCCAAGAGGGAGACATTCGAACGACTTCTTACTATCTCATAAATTCATGGCAACCGAAGACATTACAGACCCCAAACAACTCCAGAATCGTCTCAGTGCCCTAGCAATGGTAACAGCAGCAGTGAGTTTCCTCGAGCTCTACCCTACTATGAATATTCAATCAAGTCCTCCTTCTTGCCCCGACGCCCGATAGAATGAAATCGCAAAAGATCGCCCGCTCCTTGAGCTCGGAGACGATGCATGTTCTTGGATGGTGCTGTTGATGGAGAACGATCCAGGCCATACAATCAACGAGAAGAGATATCGAGGGTTCTATGTGTAAGGGATCCGTTCTCTGCCCAGCATCCTTGTGTGTCTCATGTGGCTTGAACAGCACCGTGCAGGATATCGTCAAACAGTTTGAGAAAATTACGAGTACCGACCAAGGAAATCCGGGCTCTAAGCCTATTCAATTCCGCAAAATTGTCCTTTTCAAGTTGAAGCGAAAACTCGAGAGGGAGTTCAAAAAGGCACTCACAGTATGTATTCTCTTCGTCGTGTTTTGGTCTTGTCTTCACCGTATCGTCAACGCTCATGATTGTCATATTCCAGCCGCGAAAAACATCCTCGTGTAGATGGGAAGACGTCCTGGTTCTCACCGGCGTTGTGGTGTCCACGATCAGCGCCATTCCCGTGTTAGCACCTTTGAAGCCTGTTGGGAGCATCTTGGAGCAACTCGGGGAGTTGGTTAAGGTGTGCTCAACGGTGATCTGTGTTGGTTTCACTCCTGACCACTACCTCCAGACTGTTCACACTAATAACGAAGAGTGTGCGGAGCTTCTCCACCGAGCGACTAGTATTCTGGCCGAGCTGTCGAGGGCAATGCAGATGGGCCCTGATCTTGGAATAATGGATGATATGAAGCGTGACATCAAGGCTTTCGAGCGGTGAGCATTAGGTCTTCGTGCCCTATTGATAGACTTGTACTGATAACCCGACAAAGTGCCCTCGCCCATATCCGAGACTACGTCGCCCAACTTCAGCGAGAGTCCCGTCTGAAACGTTTGAGTCATGTTGTGTTTGCTAGTAAGACGAAGGAAGATTTGGCGGATTTGAGGAGGGAATTGGAGGGCGCGCAGATGGTGTTTATGGTTAGTTTGGCGTTGGATTGCTGGTCGACATTCTCTGATGGTCTTCCATCCTAGACGAGTAATTTTTGTGCGATTCGCGTCGGTGTGCAGGCTATCGCCGTTCAGACTGGTACTAGCGAGAAACTGCCGCCGGCGCAAGGTGGCAAAGTTGATACATACCAAATTTGGCAGTGTAATTTTTTTTTAAACCTTAAAGTTATTCACGATCCATCCATGTTCTTGCCAACCCCCGATCAAATTACGGAAGTGGTCTACAAAGGCAGACGGATAATTTGTAGGTACAGCGACTACACGTTATTGAATCTTGAATAGGAATACAAAGATATTACGGTAGTCGATTACGCTCTCTTTCCCCTCATCTCGCGCCTTGTCAAGTATGTAGTGCACTGGGATACTTCCTCGATTGGAAGTTGTGGGCGCCGAATCGTAACCTGATTCGGAGGACACACAAATGACATCATGTGTCTCCAGAGTCCATCGGCTCGGCTCAAACATAGTGGACAGGCGGGACCCTTCACAAATCCTTCCCCTCCATCCGTTTCACTACAACTCGACAATATCAAGTAACTGTGGCCTGAGTGACATGTCGCGTCGAGGTTCCTCGTGATGCGAATATGACACCAATCTGGCTTGCCTTCCGACTCCCATGCCCGAAATGTTCATCTCAAGATTCTCAACTCTCCCCTCGGAGCTCTTGGGCGGTGCTTTGAAGATGCCTTCCACTCAACAGCTCGAGGCACGCTTAGCCCTCGGGGCTGTATACAGCTTTCTCGAATGGTCGGCACTGACCTAAGGCTCCTGCAGGCTGCTTACTGCACGCACGTATACTTCCCCGGCATACTCGACCTTTCGAAAGTCCTGTGAATCTTTGCTCTTGCTCGACATTTAGGAAAGATGGCCAAAATTAATGCTACAGAACCTCAAGAGCTCCAAGCTCGTCTTCGTACCATGGTACTTGCCCTGGTGCGGTTGCCCCTTAGTCTCGGAGGTGCAGAAGCACTCACATCTATTGTAGCACGACAACGTGAACGACCACCCAGTTCTTGAGCTAGGGGACGAGGCGTGCACCTACATCGTAACCTTGACCGCGAAGGACCCGGCTCATAAGACTGATGGGAAGCGATATCGCGGGTTTTACAGGTAACGTCTATCTTTCAGTTTTCTTTTGACTCGTGTCTTCCCCTCCGATACTCGAAGCCGATATTGACTTTCTTTGTATTCTTAGTGTCGTTAAGGACATCACGGAGCGCTTCGAAGCTGTTCAGGCAGAAGGAAACTCACATCCTGCACAGAGCCGTTTCCAATCCTACCTCGATAAGTACCGCCTTGCTCGTTCGAAGAAAAAGCTCGATGCAAAGTCTAGCGACGCTTATACAGTGTGTTATCTTCTTGCCCTACTACCGGGGTTCATCACTCAACCTCAATGTATTTGCCTAGACTCGCATATCCTCTGTGTGCAAGTGGGAGGACACTATGATTCTTGCTGGAGGCGCTGTCTCGACTATCAGTGCTGGACCGGGACTTGATCTATTGAAGCCTGTGGGGGCCGTTCTGAGTCAAATCGGGGAGCTGGTCAAGGTTTGTTTTCTCCAATGCGAGGTTAATCAGCATTCTGTCACGTAGAACTAGAAGTGCAAGCTGCGTCAGCACGTAGTGGCGATATCATTGGGGGTTCGCTTTTTTTTTTTTGAGTGCCGAAGCAAAGGGTGTTAAATAACATCCTAGTGGCTGTACTTACGTCGGTCCACCAGTGAACCGGTGGCCGGTGATCTGCCCTCGGGTCTCAAAGCTTTACGTACCATCATGTCAAATTCATGCCCCTCAACCTGTACCCTCACGATAATATAAACCGCTTTGTCACTTTAACCGTTCTGATTCTGAAGGTTTTCGATTACCCAAGCCACGTACGACGACTGTGAACAAACCATGAAGAACAATTCGTAGAAAGCAGACCACGAACTTGACGTCCATCGCGCGAGGTACACCTGACCCGGTTCCTCTGCGATCTCCTTCCATTGACGGTCTAGTTGGGTCCAGCACTACTAATTCCTCAATGCACGGCGTTGATGAGAAAACCATAAGCATCCACTGCCAGTCAAAAGGAACAAGCCACGAATGAAAAACCACGCCGCATCTCCAGAGATTGGTTGTCATGTCGTCCCACTCATATGCAATATGCTCACAACATGTCACTCTCGTCTCACCTCATAAAACTCTCACACTACAGTTGATACAGCAGAATGTCTCCGCCGATGACTGCGACTATTACGCTCACCTCACCATTCATGCCGATCTCATTCACTCATTCACACAACATCGCTTCTTCACCACCATGGAAACCTCACACGTGTACCATCTCACAAATTACAACAAGTGGTACAGCCAAAACGAATTAGCAGAACAAAGGAATTATCCTCGAAGGCGCGCCTGGAATGGGTAGATTGGAATACCACGCAGGCCTACAAGATTACCACTATGTTGAAAGAGGCGGATCAGACTGATCAGACGTTTCAGGGCTTGGAAAATTGGACTCGAGGGGAGAAGGATCAGGAAAAGGGCGTCATGTCGTTTGGTTCCATTGGCATCGGCGGTCGCAGTTAAAAATTGCGTTGTCCTGACGTGGGTGGACTGAGCTGCTGGGGAGATATTGTCGTTCGGGTCATCAAGACGCCTCCGAGGACTGCACTCATCAACTCGGAAAAACCGTCGCGTCCGCCACTGCAGGACATCCAATGCCCACAACGCTTCACCTTGCGGGCAAATCACCCGTATTCCTCGATTCGGCCGTTCGCTCATACCCATTGCAAGATTCCATGGGCGAAATCAGTGAGTCCGGGATAGGCAAATGGGATACCACATCGGGTGTTTCCTCCGGGGGAGAGGAGAGAGTTGTTGAGGTGTTTCAAAATGTGTGAGTCCCTGTTGTCCTTTAATGTGTTGTTCTAAACTGACCCCTTCATTCCCTTTCGCTAGCCATGGCAAATTCTTTCCAAACGGTTCCCCACCACCTGCTATGTTCTCCTATCTTGTCGAGACTGAGTACTTCTACCATGTCGCGTCGTTAATCAACAGACCCAAAGGCGAAATCGTCCTCGGTGGGGAAATGGTCGGAGAAAACGGCGCATCGTGCCACCCTTCGGGAGTGGAGTAACCTTGTCGGACCTGCCATTGAAAGAAAAGGGTATTCACACCGGTTGTACCGAACGTGTCGGTAGAGAAATGGGAGGATGCTGTCGAGCTTCTTGAGAGGGTGAAGTCGCTGAGGACAACATATGTGTTTGTGAGGGATAGAGAATTTAGGACCCACGGTTCGTTTGGCGTCCTTACTCCACTCTGCTTGGTGTCGATGCTGAAGATTGCGAAGCTCTCCAAACAACAAAAAAGTGCGAACGTGGTGATCGATCGAACACTCAAGACTCTCAAGCAGCTAGTGGCCGTGATGGGTTCCATATGTTCTCGCTCTATCAAGCCGTAGTGACTGGAGTTCGAAGATGTGGGTGACTCTTTTTTCCCTCCACATTGCCTGTTCCTGATTGTCGGCGATACCGAATCATCCCCATAGCCCCACAGGTCGCGATATTCATACTCGCCTTGGAGTGGTGCGAAACTGGGACTTGTGAAGATGTGGATGGGTGCCGGGAGATTCTCTGCACATGCTTGGGTGGGGACGGGCTTTTTGGTAGAGGCGATTAATGGCTCTAGATGAGGGATGCCTTGGCGATTCTTACAACACCTATGCGAGTACCTCAAACGCGATACGATACATGACTGCTTTTCCTACAACAAGACGTAGATGAGACTTGAGAAGTTGCATACTGTACTCTATCTGTGTCTACTCGTTACCTATTTACGGTATCAGATATACTCATACCTGTATCATCAACTCACGAACTGATATAGTATTATCTGCGTAACTACCTCTGGTGGTGCCCGGGCCGCTTGCTCGCTTGTTCGCTCCTGTTACAGTGCTCGGAAATTGACGCACACGGTGTAGGCGTAGTCTCGTTGAACCAGACTGACGATATCTACGTGACGACTTCGATGTACGTAGATATGTAGTCTGGTATCAAGGTGGGCGTTCTATAGGGCCAGCCTTAATTAGCTAATGCTGTGCCCTCGGATCAGGCGGGCCAGGTCGGACCAGGGCGGACCGACCACAAACTTTCCAGTCTGCTCGTCGTCTACGACGAGTTCTTGCAATTCCAGAACAGATATCAGTACAGAGCTGTATTTTATTGCCGTGGTAGATACATGAACTGATTTAAATACCCTCTTGTATGTGTACAGACATGGTGAGACCCATTGGTAGCCATATAACATTTTCAGAAGATTTGGGCCGTCTGCAAGAGAACGATGCATGATCTTTTGAGTATTTGAAATGAGGTCGTCGGCGAAGTGGTATCTGGCTTGAGGCGTCACAGGAGTAATTTGAAGGCGAAGCAAAAGTTGAAGAATGTAAGTGGAATATCGTGCTGAACTCCCAACGCTGTGGTCAAATTTCAGTCTGTGTTTGTTGAGATGCCCAGAAATAGACCGTATTGCACATACCTGTACTATATCTCTTCCGAAGCATCATTCTAGCCGCTCGCTTCTACGAAAAGTGGGCTGTCAAATGGGTATAGCTGACATTGTGAGGTGGAACCCAAATTCCGCTATTTTGTGCATTTTTGACGGCTTGAAGAGCAGGATTGCATTCGTAAGGCGTACTCGTGGGTGTATTCCGACAAATGGGAGAGTGAGATACAAGATATTGACCAGGTATTGACGGCGCAGTGAGGACCGAGAGGGTAAAAATCGTGAGAGAGTCCTCAATTACATAATCATTGGCTGGCCCTATAGACCCCCCGACATTGCCATAAGACTAGTGTAGGCGTCGGAAGCACAGGATTGAGGACGGGCGTGACGAGTGACAAGTCGCGTTTGATTTTCTCGTGACCGTAACTCATTCAAGCTTGTGGAGGTGCGCAACGACCACTAACGCGGCGTCTTATTTGTTCTTGTTTAATTCTAAAGCCTCCCTGCCAAATGTGTGGTTCAGGTGTCCGTGCAAGATATTTCAGTGTAGAACGGCAGTATGCCCATAATCTCTGAACTGAATCCCTCTTATAAGCTTGCTTGAGGGCGTGGTGAAAGGAATTTGGAAAATATGGAAAATTGGCCGAGATACTACTGCGTTAAATTAAATGTGATTTTTAAAAATTCGATTTACAGAAATCCCTTTCACAACGCCCTCGAGAATGCTCTTAAGCGCGTGTACCCGAATTTTGAGGGTGGTTCAAGGTGTCGTCGTGGAATAATGTTGCTTGAGAATTCGACGCGTTTAGCCTGGGCATTTGTCACGGATGCGTTACTTTTGTGTGACAGATAATGTTCTGAAGCCCAAAATACTGGCTGGTACCACTGGGAAGCTACCTGACTTCATTTATACCTATTAAGACTATCACAGATAGCCATCTAAACCTCTATAGGACTAGAAAACCGCAGTTGTACCCCACAAACGTATTTTTGAGGGGGCGGACACCATTTCTGTGGCAGTGCACTTATCGCCGATGACATCAAAACTCGGGCGCTGCGCACCTCCAAAGCTTGTTCTCCGACTTCCATGTTCCACGCATCCGACTTCAGCTAGAAACTAAGGACAACCTCTCTGTCTCGATTGAAGAGTCCCTGAAAGATGTATTATGTGAGTACCTCGATGAATCTTTATGCGCCTCCGTTATACTTGCTGAATCTCCATGGTCTGCCTCAAGCCTGCCCGATTACACGCACCTTCAATACCTTGCATTCAATAGCTTCGGAAGACCGAGGAGTGCTCAAGACATAGCACCGAACGGGTAAATGTCGCGTACTTTAGAAGAGGAGGAAGGGTATTGAACGTGCCGGCGAAGAGAGGGGGGATGCAGTCGAGCTTCTCGCGAGGGTGGAGACTTTGGGTGACCTGTGTTTTTTGAGGATAAAGGGTTTCGGAAACACGGTGCAGTTAGTGCACTGAAGCTGAATCGGAGTCACGGGACCCCCGAAAACGGAGGACGACTGGGCTGGTTGAGTCAGCGTCGTTGTCGGGTCTCAGGATCCGGAAAATATTGAACATCGAAGCTCGGGATCAAGGAGAGGCGTAGCTCTACGACGAGTGACTTCTCGCGTTTGTTTCTCGTGACCGCGACTCAGATTTGGCTTACTCTGAGTCTCCGACTTCCACGTCCAACTCGAATACCACTCGGAAGTCGATTATTCCGATCTTCAATCGTGTACTACAAATGATGGACCCCGGGAAAGGTGAGCATCTCTTGGGATCGTCGTGCATCTAGAACATTTATTGATCAGAAATTGGAATCACGCTGCAACGCAGATATAAGTATATTCTGTCTGACGGAAAGTTGAACTAGTCTCTATCCGTGCAAAGTAACAGCGCTTCAAGGCTTCGCCGCTTCCTATTCAACAGCTTTAGGGATGTATTGGACACGAGCAGAGCATAAGCCCCGCCTACTTTCCGCCCGCTCTGCGCCCATGTTCAGGCGTGAAACAAGGTCTCTGTTCCTTCATCGAGGGTGGTTCATTTCGTGGAACGAATCATGGCGTTTGAGGCTCACTCACTCAAGCATCGCTCATCTCCAAGGCTTTGTCTCAATTGCTTGAGTCGATGCAATCAATAGCTTCTAGACGCTCGTATAAGAACCTTATCAAAGACTCGTATTGTTCCATTTTGGAATGAATGAACACGGGTTCTCAACAGCTCAGAATCTTATGCTTCCTGGCGTTCCTCAACAGCTTTACATTCTCGCCCATAAGTACTAGTAGAAGCACACCCTCCCTCCCTGCGCACGTTTTCCCCACTTTCCCTTTCCTCAACCCACTTGATCAACCTCTGAAAAGATTTTCAAGACTCCTCGTCTTCGGTGTTCACACTATTTTGGACTGTTGCCATTAAGGATACTATAAGAGGTAGTATTCTTAATGGCAACGCTAACCGTTACAACACCCAAACAACTTGAAGAAAATCTTCGCAATTTGGCGATTGCTCTGGTCAGTTCGTTCCATGCTAATCTTCTAGTGCTGTGGAAGTACTCAACTGTTGTATCGATCTAGTACATCATCGAGGATAACCATCCTCTCCTTGAGCTCGCAGACGATGCATGCTCTTGTATGGTAGCCTTGATAGAGAAGGATCCGCGCCATACGATTGACGACAGAGGCTATCGAGATTTCTACAGGTGAGCCCCCGATAATGAGATACAGCAAGCCTCCAGTGTCCAATGTCCCGATAGAATTGTACGGCATATCATCAAACTTGCGGAGAAGCATCAGAATACCGATACAGCTACAAAAGCGGCTCGATTCCGTACACTTGGCTTGATCAAACTGAAGAGGAAGCTCAAGAAGGAGTTCAAAAGAGCATCTGGGGTGAGCGATCCCGGAACTCGTCTTGTTCTCAATTATTGGCTGACCGAGATTATTGCTCAGGCTACCACGTACAAATGGGAGGACGCTCTGATCCTCGCCGGCGGTGTCGCCTCCACGATCAGCACCATTCCTGGGTTGACGTTATTGAAGCCCGTTGGGGCCGTGTTAGGGCAGCTCGGGGAGCTTATCAAGGTATGGTCTGTATCCGACGTGAGTTAAGTCCTGTTATTCAAACACTCTTTATTCTAGACAATGCATGGAAACAAAGACGAATGTGCAGCGTTGCTATACCTCGCCACCCATATACTCGCCGATTTGTCGGGAAAAATATCGGTGCAGGTGGAGACGCAGCCTGATGCCAGCCCCTACGAGGTGGCGGAAGATATGAGACGTGGTATCGAAGCCTTTGAAAGGCGAGTCAAAAATCATTAGTTTGGCGGTCTACCAAAGGCTGTATTTAATCTCCGTCAACTCGACGCAGGACTCTCATTCGTATTCGTGACTACATGACGAAGCTCGAACACGAATCGCGGGTCAAGCGTTTTCTGCGCTTGGTATCTGCGAATACGGTCAAGGAGGATCTGGCTGCTTTCAGAAAGGAGTTGGGGGATGCGCAGATGGTATTTGTGGTGAGTTCAGCTTTCGTCGCAGTCGAGCTTGTTGTATGATCTTGATGTCTGATTTATCCCGTTAGACGACCAACGTCTGTGCCATCCGTCTTGAGCTACATGATGCTGTACGGTCGCTCAGCAGGACGACGGACAATGGTGAGACGTCCGGAATCATCAAGGGAGACCTGACGACTTTCGGGAAGGAGTTGGGGGAAGCACAGACGGATTTAGTGGTGAGTTTGATGTTCCGTCAGAGTTTACATGCTCTTGTGTCTGATGTATCCTGATAGACGAGTGTCCGTCTTGAAGTGGATGATGCTGTCCACGTACTTAAAAAGACGACGCAAGTCGCCACTTTCAATCTTGTCGTTTTTTTATAAGGGGGGTGGCCCTTTTTTCCGTACCAACATGTTCTAGAACTCTTGTCTGATACCTGTGTACACCACCACGTCAAGGCCCCCACCCCTTTTGTGATATGTATATTCTCGACGTCATCGTCTCCACATTATGTACAGCTGAACTGCTGGGACTTTCATATCAGTATTTCTTGTATCTCTTAATTGCTGCTCCACGGACGTCCTGTACAGATTTCTCACCTATATCAATGACTCTTGAACAGTACTTGAAGCTGCTTACATCTAGCTGAGAGCTCAAAACCCTGTAGCATGTCTTTGGCCAATTGGCCAACTACAATCTCGTAATTGTATCGGAACATTCCAAATTTCCAATTCCAATAAGTACGCCGGCGTTCCAGAATTCATCACACAAACGTTCGAAAGCCACAAATGCCATGCCACAGGCCTGCTACCCCTCCAGATACCGGTTGCCATATCATCCTCCGCATCCTCAATCCGCTCACAACGCTCTACTCTCACTTTTCAAACCGCCCATACGCTAAAAAAGCGGACATTCCAAAGCCTCCCAGATCCTCAACCCATGATTGGCGACATCTACACCCACAAAATAATCCCACTATGCATACCGCCAACCTCGGTCATTCCTTCACGCAGCATTCCCCCCCCTCACCAACCACGGAAAACTGACGTGTATTCGATCTCAAAAGTGTCAACTCCTCGCACTGGCCGAAATGATACGAGAAAATGAAGAATGCATCCTGAAAAACGAACTAGGACAACCGCAGTTTGAGATGAAAGTGTACGAGATCGCTTCCACGTTGAAAGAGGTGCATCAGACATTCGAAGGGTCGGAAGAATGGGCTCGTGTTGTGTCGATTATTCCCTATCCCAGTTACCCGCTCTACACGAGTTTGATTCCATTGGCATCGGCGATTGCAGCAGGCAACCGTGCTGTTCTCCGCATTCCGAGCGGCCATGGGTGGATGGCTGAGTTGGTTGGGAGATACATGGACCCTGACGTCGTTCGTGCTGTCGAGACGCCCTTGGAAACTCTTCTCCCTCTTACTTGGGCACACATTCACTTTACCGGCACTCGACATGTAGGAAAGTTGATTGTGCGTGCAGCTGCGCGGCATCTAACTCCTACAACCCTCCACCTCGCAGGCAAATCACCCTTATTCTTCGATTCAACGAGCATATCGACTCGATCGTTCGTACGCGCCGCGAGGAAGATCTTATGGGCGAAACCAGCAAATGCCGGACAGACGATCGGGGTACCGGATTGGGTGTTTGTCTTGGGTGGGGAGGAAGAGCGGGTCTTGCAGGCGTTCCAGAGCGTGTACGTCCTTATTCCTCTCTCATGACTGCGAGTATGAACTAACAGGCCCCTTCATCAGGCACGCCAAACTCTTTCCAAATGGATCTCCACCACCAACTGCGTTCACCCGCCTCGTCGATACGGAATCCTTTGATCACGTCGCATCCCTTCTCACCCGTACGAAAGGTCAAATCCTCATCGAGGGCGAGACGGTCAGAGAGCAACGATACGTCGCGCCGCCTATTTTACGTGGAGTGCCCTCGTTGGATGTACTTCTGCAAAATGAAGAAGGCATGATAGCGCCGATCATACCGATCGTACCTGTTGAGAGGTGGGAGAATACGGTAGAATTTCTTGGGAAGGAGGAGGTGAGGACGGTATATGTGTTCTCGAGGGATAGAGCGTTCAGAAAACGTGGTGCGTCATCTCATCATATTTTAGGCCTGCTTCTGCGTGATTGACGACGAACATGTAGTCTTCCAAACGACCAAAAGCACAAACGTAGTGATCAACCAGACGTTCATACACGGGTTACACTCCAGTGTTGGTCAAGCTGGGTTTGATGCGTTCTCGCATCATAGAGGCGTACTGGGTAGTCATAGCCACAGTGGTAGTCGAGGTTCTGGGTTGTGAGTGGTTCCTGCTCTCTCCCCCCCTTCCCTTCCCACATGCTAATAAATAAAATTTGCAGCTTCCATCGGGTCCTCCCCATGCCCCTCAGATACCCATATCTGCCCTATTCCAATGCAAAACTAGGACTCGTCAAGATTGCGATGTTTGGCCATCTCGGTGGGCCGAGGTTCCCTGCGCATGTTTGAAGGCGGGGAAGATCTAGTAGGCAGGAATGGCGGTTGAGTGGTGGGAATGGGTGGGATGGTCTCTCTGCTGTTTTTTTCATTATGCTTTGATGATTCGTAACCACGACCGCTTCGATTTGAGATAGACTAGAGTTCACGCTCCAGCTTCAACACTGTACAATCATAATCATCCTGTATCATACTCATATGTATCTATAGCACGAAACTCACAGCTCAATCGACTGTCAATGCCTACCTACTATTTGTTGTCCTTCACCTTTGCCTTCTACCATCAGGTCCATACGCTCTTATCCTAGTTCTGATCAACCTTCGCGGCGACGGGAAAAAGCCGTCGTCCAAAGACAACTCAAAAACGAGGAAAGATGACGTCCTATGAGGATTAACCGGCGAACATGGGGATCCGGCCCAAGACCTTCCCCTCAGAAGACCGGGGCTTTGACCCCGCTCTCAACAAATGAACTGGTCGGCCATTGGGGAGGTACGGCGTAAAGAATAGATCTGCTCAGCCTCACCTTGGTGTAGTGTTGCCAATGTCCAAGCGCACGATCCTCCTATTCTGGGTCTGAGGCGCTAAGATTAAGGCCTAACTCGTCAGTATTGTGAACAATCCATATCCAGACCGTGTTACTCAACATTCGCCAATCCGTTGGTGACCTTCTCAGTATGGGAACCACATTCGGTCGCGTCGATGGCATTGTGATACAGAAATCCAAGAGCTTCTGGAGGTGCTCGTGCAAATCGTGACTGACATTTGTTGTGCTTTGGCCTGCAACATGTTCGTTATCAACCCATGAGATACAATCAGTGTCTGGACGTAGATTGAGGGACAAGCTGATTGGGCGACGGTCGGCTACTTTTCTGTCGACGACATCTCAATCAGCCCGGGGTGGCTCTCGTCTTCGACTTCATCACTGTTAAGCCCTGTCCCTGCCCCCAAACTATCTTCTTCTCGAGCGAAGAGCATCTCTTTCCAATGATCATCCGTCTCCAATGCTGAACTCGTGGCGAGTATCGGGCGATCGCAGTTCTTGATGGCGAATAGTAGATTGTGGGAGGTAATTCTAGATGATAGCGACGTAGTGAGCACAGAGGGTAGCAGGACACGGAATGAACGCGTCAAAAACCTTGGGGCCGTTGGTCCAAGCAGATTTCGAGCGTGATGCGATGGCCCTCGCGATGAGTCGTTTTTTCGTCCAGGTTGTCGCTGCTCGATGCGCTCGTTATCTTTACCCATTCACCGACACTGTCCGTTAAAACTCCTCAGATTCTCGATGTAGAATCTCCCTTCTCTTTTCCTCTGAATTTACCGCTCTATTTTTCGTCTCCGTGGGCACCCCTCATTTGGTGTCGCTTGCACTGTCAAATCCGCACATTCTCGTCCCTTGGTCGCGACTGCCAGCCATTAAGCAGCAAGCAGAGTCACTGAGAAGCTTGCGTTCCGTACTGAGGGTCGAGTAACGAGTTGGGTGAAAATGAGAGGAGTTCGAATAATGGATGTGTCCAGCCCTTGGCCAGGAGAAATGCTTCTGCCAGATCTTGTAAGCGTTCGAAAACGCAAAGAAAAAAGTCAATGACAATTGGTACTTACTTTACGAAGAGGTCATTTATCTTTCTTGAACCCTGTCGTCGTTGTCCCGGCGGGGAGAAGAGAGACGCGTTACAAGCGCCCGTCATCAAAGTGTTTCAACACAAACCGTCATCATCCTGCACAATGACCACCACCAGTCGATCGTCACTCGTATTCTTCTCGCGACTCTCGCTTCCCATCCAGCTCTCTATGTCCTCGAAGCAGCTGTTTCCTCTCTCATCTTGACCTGAAACCTAGCCAACAGAGCTTCTCATGACGACTGCTTTGCGCTTTGAGGTCGGCACGATGGCAACGACGAGGCCATCAGACGTACTCTAAAGACAAGAGTGCTCGGCCAATCTACTAATAGGCGTGTGTTTTGCGCCCTTCACACCATTGGCATTCAGACTTATCTCAAGAAACTGTCTACATATCTGGAGTTGGCTCGAGAACGTTACCTTGCGCCATCAGGCTTCCGAAGAGTCGAACTACAGGAAACTGACTATGGAAGTCTAAACCTTGCTTTACACGAGTTGGCCTTTAAACAGGATCGCATGGGCATACATTCATGTTTCGAGCTGTTGAGTGGGGGGTTGGAAGACTCACCAACGCGAAATGCTCGTCAGATTCTCGATGATGTTGCTGGCGCCGAGACCCATCTCAATCTGCTTCAACTTTAGACCACCATTGGCCAAGACTCAAAATAATAATCCATCGGAGACGCAGCTGGTGGGGGAGCTGGGGTGTCGGATTGGGACTTCCCATTCCCGAGCCGGGGGTGCGCAACTTCGATTATCGCTACGGCTGCGATACGTCGATTGCTCTCCTGGGAGTAACGAGCCTCACGTCGGTTTTGGGAGTCTTTGTACTCGATCGCCATTATGCCCAACCACCTAGTGCGCTCTGATCCATTTGGTCGCTCACGTTCTAGCGTGAAACCTCGTCGTATCCGCGGAGTACTGTAAATGTCTCAGTGGGGATGGAAGCAGAAGCTTTACGGTGATAGGCTTGCTTACTGGTACGTGTTATCAACGAGAAACTGATGAGATTCTTCATACTTATTCATAATTCGTCCGCTAGTTCTATTTTGCCAAGGTATTTACATAGTGAGTTGCAACTTACGTCCTGTTCCTTTTAATTCGCCCGTTGTGTTTCATTCAAAGCTAGGTTCCGAGCCTGATTGGATTATATTCAGGTTCTCGGTCAACATTGGATCACTTCGTAAGAACAAATCACTACTCCGCTCACTCTCTCAGGATTGAGAGGTCGTCCACGTGGATCGAGGGAATGAATATGAATACAGGACTGGGATCAGCGAACGGGTATTCGGTTACAAGGGGATTTGGCAGGTGCGGTATGGGCTGGTATGGGCCGCAACATTCTCCAAGTGGATTCGAAAACCTTGCGCCAGTGACATGATCGGCTCGATGCACGGAGCATCACTGCCATCTATCTATTTTCGTGCTCCTCCGGACCTCCAATGCTTTCCAGCCCGCACAACCCTCGCCCACTTCATAAGCCGACTGAGGGACGCCTTCCTATGCGCAGCTCCGGGTCAATCGCCTACCATTGAAAATCAGGCCATCATTCCCACAGTCCGGTAATATAAGTAGGTTTGGATCGGACTGTTTATCTAGGCCCCAACGTTCCGTACAATTCGACAAGCACCGAGAGTTGTCTCCACTTTCGTCGACTCAAGTCCCCCCATGAGTAGCGATCGGCCTTATACCCTAGAGCTCGAACTTCGCGATAAAGCTAGTCAGCAAAGTACGTAGTTGGCTCTTCGTCTGTGCTGTGATCCCAATAACGCTGCCCCAGTCTTTATATTTATCGGTGCTCTTCACATGCTTGCCATCCTTTCAACGATATTTCGCATGGCACGTCGAATTCGCATCAAGAGGTTATCCTGGGACGATGCCTGGGCTGTCGTGGCTACGGTTCTCTCTATCATATTCGTCGTTTTGGGTTGGGTAAGCTGGGCGTTGGGTGAGTCTCGAGGCAGATCCCTCACTTTCGTCGAAGCTCAAGCACCCACGTTTTATCGCAGTCTCCAAAACTCAAGAAACGGAATCTCAACCAGAATTCATAGTGATCCTGGAAACCCTCATTGCTGCGTTGACCTTTTCTGCTATCTGGTATGTACTGGTTGTTTGGTGTCTAGTGGATATCCAACTGACATTGTTGCCCCTTAAGGGCTTCCCAGATATCCTTGTCGCTCTCTATATTTCGCATTCTTCCAACGGGTCGTCTCAGGACGGCTGCTCTTGCATTCTCGATCGGGTGTTTCTTTGTAGGCTCTACGATCGTGACATACAAAGCCGTAATGTTGTATCCCCTGAGAAGCGAAACCCATCGCCCGGCATGGAGGAGATGGCAGGTCGCGGGTCCGCAAGTCATTGGTACGTTGACCCTTGACAAGCTGATAATCAGTCTCCCCAACATTTACCTCTTTCCTGCACCATCCATAGCGGACATACTGTGCTCACTGTTCCTTGTCGCTTTGCCTCTATATGCCCTCAGTAAAATGACTTCTCTCCCAACCTCAGAGCGTCGAATCATCTTGATTCTGTTCGCGGGAACATTGCTATCACTAGGGGCGGGGTGTGGGGAAGTAGCTGCCACGGCTATACCCGGAAATGAGATAGGACTTGTGTATGGAGCAAACGTCCAGGTATTTATAATTTCTATCCTCATGGGCGTCAGTTCAACTAAAGTCGTGACGCGTGAATGTTTAGGCTGCCGTAGGCCTGATGGTGTGCAACTGCCTTGTCATTGTGACAGCTTTGTTGAGGCTAGTGTCCCGTCGTAGAATAATGCGATCGCGCCACTATGATACGGAGGGCCACATACTTTCGCCGGTAGAGCAAGAGTACAACAGTGGAGAGGATCCGATTAGTCTGGGAGGGACTCGGGACGCCGCTGAGCGTGGGACCACCACGGCCAGGCTATCGCCCGAATCACAACTAACGGAGTTCGGCGAGACGCAGACGTATTCATACATTCTAAGGTCTCTTTCCGCAAGATCGGAGGAACCAGTTTCAGGAGATAACCCCGCCTTTCCTCATGAGGATTGTGGCGAAAGGAGCGAGGCATGATCTTGCTGACAGGTTCTCCTGCCGGCGGGGCTCGCGCTGCCCTTGGATTCATCTGTTCAAAGTTGTATTTTAGTGCTCATCTATGTATCCATACTAATCTCCACTCGATAGGCTATCTTCATGTCGATTTTAAGACCCCGCGACGAACTGCACCGCAAGTTTGATTTGTTGACACTTGTGGGTCCACAATCTGGGAGGATTTGGCGTGGTGACGCATCCGGAGACAGCCAGCGCCCCGCTGTGAGCTCACACTCACAAGTGCCTTCAACTTTTTTCAGCCACCACCACAGTGCCCTACAATATCTAAGGTGGGTCGAAATGACTCCAGTTTTTCTGATGGACTACTCATCTAATTCATCTGTGCCTACCTCGATCGAATTGTTATCCAGCGTGGATGAAGAGTCATTCCAGATATGACGAAGAGGATCAGCATACACGGGATTACCAACACAATCGCCGTTGACGCTGTCCATGTCACACCCAAACCCTGATAGCTCATTCGAGTCAACTCGCACGAAGGGGCGGCAAGGCTCGTTCAACGTGTTTGGCGATACCGCCACATTGTTTGACGAGCGTCAAGGCCACTACAGGAGTTAGCTCGACAACGGCAAGCTATGCTCTAGCTCTTTTCTCTTCTCGTTCTGTTGACGGTATCTCTTCAGCATCAGGCCCCGTTCCCATTCACGAATGAAAGGACAATCAAAGTATGCTCGATATCAACACGACAGAGACACGGCAACCACACACCTATGCAGACTGCTGCCCATTTTACCGTACCGTCTTTGTTCTCGAGGAACTTTCCGATCTGGTACGAACGGCCAAATTCTCCCTTGCTCTTATTCACACTCCGGCTCTATTCTTCTGGGGTGCGCATATCGAAGCTGTAACTTACGTCCTCGTCCCGTCATGTTTCATCAGTTCTCAAGCCCGATTACTCACTACTCGATTCACACTCTCAGGACTGAAGTCGCCCACATGGCTCCAGGAAAGAAGCTGGGTATTTCCGAGCGGGAAGGAGTCACGAGTTATTCGACATCGGGGCTTGAGAGGCGCGATACGGGCTACAACATCCTTCAAGTGCGATGAAAGTGCCCCCCGACGTGACATGGATATCCAGCCGATCGGTTTAGTGCACGGAGGATCGTAAAAGGGGCGTTGCCACCCGTGAATTTTCATGTTCCTTCAGTACTTTGCCGCCGGCCCAAACCCATACGTCTAGTCATTTCAAGGCGATGCCGTCGATATGAATGATGAGCGATATCCGCCGTTGCATGAAGAGCTTCGAAAGGCGTGTCTCTGACCCTTCCTCCGAGTCAATCGTTGACCGTTAAGTGTTGAATTGGGTCACCATTCCCACAATCCTACCATATAAGCTTCCGTTGTTGGATCGTCTTAATTTTCCAGGATTCCGTGCTGACACTTCGACAGGCATTGAGAACCGTACTTATCTCGACCTTTCTCGACTCCGAGCCCTCCATGAATAGCGGTCCGCCTTCCAGCCCAGAGCAGCTTCACCTTGTAGCTAACCAACAGAAGCAAGGTACGTATATGACTTTGTGCCTGCGCTGTAATCACAATCATGCTGCCTCAGTCCTTACCTTTATCGCCGCTCTCCACGCCCTCGCCATCCTCTCAACAATTTTTCGCTTGGCACGTCGAATCCGTATCAAGAGATTATCCTGGGACGACGGTTGGGCCGTTGTGGCCACGTTTCTC
>JANHQD010001788.1:0-26183 GCA_024721195.1 Marasmius sp. AFHP31
GGAATCCCTCCAAATAGACCTCCCGTCATGGGTGGTGGCTTGAACGAGTTGGTCTGTGGCGGGTGCTGTGGCTGAGGTTGGCCGAACACGCCAAAACCCGTCCGTTGCTGTCGCACTCGGGTTCGAGCAGAAGCGCCGGGGTCGACACCGGAGTTTGTGCCTCCGCTGAACATGGATCCAGACGTCCCAGTAGTGCCTGTATCCGTATGACCGAACGCTTCGAGCCCTGCGTTGGCAGGTTGAGGGCCATTGCCAAAGAGTGAGTTTGTTTGAGCAATTGGCTGCTGCGGGTTGTTTTGGCTAGAAATACTGGTTTCTGAGTTCGCTGTTCGGCCAGAAGAAGATAAGTTCGCGGATTTGCGGTCCTGTTCATAATCCTGAACACGAAGTTCCTGCGGACAAAAAAATGATAAACAGAGAGTAAGGGAGTCAAAGTTGAGGAAATCTATCATCCACCTCGAAGGAAGTCCCGCGATAGAAAATCATGCATGAGATAGGTTGATAATGCAAAGTAATCTTGCCATCCCTCTCGTAGGTTGGCCAATAAGGAGTGAGTGAGGAACCTGTTGTTACCGGTTCGTAACCCATCGCTAGATGAACAAATGGGAGGCAGATGAACGATCATAACCTCGGGAAGGAGAAAAGGGAGTACTCACGATTTGAATTGATCCTAGATGCGAATGTGGAGTTGTCCTGCACAAAGAAAAATGCAGGTGACCCCGTCGGCGTATCCACGG
This sequence comes from Marasmius sp. AFHP31, assembly GCA_024721195.1. Taxonomy (NCBI): domain Eukaryota; kingdom Fungi; phylum Basidiomycota; class Agaricomycetes; order Agaricales; family Marasmiaceae; genus Marasmius; species Marasmius sp. AFHP31. Next base: position 738 of record JANHQD010001788.1, read on the forward strand.
TTTTAGGTGCACAGGGGATCCCTGCAAAGAAACCTCCAGTAATGGGCGGCGTCGGCTCGAGTAATGGATGAAATGCGTTTGAAGGTGGAGAGGTAAATCTGTATTGGTTTGGGACGTCGCGACCTGTACTGGAGCTGGAACAGGGCGGGGCGGTCGTGTGTGATTCAGTACTCGAAGCGACGGTCTCGGAGACGGAGGAAGAGGACGAAGCTGTATCCGTGCTACTGCTTAAATTTGGGGTCATCTTCTCATCCGCAGCATCAATAGTACCACCCCGAGTAGAAGCATCGTCCCGGTGAGTGCCAGATGTGGATTCGCTGGTCGTTATGGGAGAGGGAGTGGAAGTGGCAAGGGTCGGAGAGAGGCTGACTATGTTTGAGCCTCCAGCTATGGGAAGCAAAGGTGGGAGCGAGGGAGTTGAGGAATCTGTAACAGACGATACGGATAGAGTAATTGTCGGCAACTCAGGCTCAGGATTTGATTCTTTTTCCTTTCCCTTTCCCTTCCCCTTAATCGTAGTACCGGTCGACGACACGGCGACTGGTGTTGACGTTGCAAGGACACGCGCAGAAGACGAAGACGATGGTGTGGCTTGAGAGAGAGATCCACCATCAGTAGCACTAGTGCCATGAGTAGATGTCGCAGCAGGCAAAGACAGAGAAGATGTCGACGATGATACCCTGCTGTCATCTTCAATAGTCGTCTGTGATAAAGAGTGAGAACGGAGCTGTGATTAATCCATGGATCCAAAACACATACCCTTGATGTCGAGGTTCCAAGAAGCACCGTTTCGTTATCAGGGTCGACCTGCTGTGTCAATTCTGGACTTGGAATCGGTTCATCCATTGTCTTGAACGCCATTGGCGATCGAGACGTTGTTGGAAAACTTGTCGGTTCGGAGCTGCTAACTGTCTCGGCCTGTGATGGGAAGCAAAAGAATTGAGATGACGAGATTATTTCGAACAATGAACAGATACGCACCCCTCGCTTCAACGAATTCACCCTATCCTCTAGGCTCGCTCCAGCCTCTACTGCAGCCCTTGGGGAAGTCGGGGTCTCAGTGGCACATTTATGTCCCCGTTCTGGCAGGAATCGATGTGCTATCTGGAACGCGGTGGGTTCTCCCTCGTCGTGTGTGGAAGCAAAGTGTGCTGGCATAGCAGAAAGGTAGCCGTCAGCGGAATATAGTATGAGGTAAATTGAAGACAACCATTGACGCACCACAGTCCAAAATCCCATCTTTGTTACTACCGGGTACGTGGATATTGGCTGGGTTGACGACTAGCAGGACTGAGGGTGCTTCTGAATGACGGGCAGAACAAACATGCGTATGACAGTGTTCAAAAAGAAATACTAACCTGGTGCCTGAGCTCGACGAGCCACCCTTTCATAGCTAGATGCTGCTATACCCGTGAATCGAGTGGAAGTGGCCACATTGGGCGTGCTGGGCGACAGAGATAAGGATGAGGACGTTTGAATTGATTGTGAGGGTGGCGTGTTCGTATCTTCATGCGTATTCGCGCCTTTGTTTGAGGTACTTTTCTCTTCGGTTGTCGTGGCACTAGTGCTGCAGAGTCGGCAAACGAGTCTATGTGTCCATTGAGCCAGGAATTCCGGAGGATAAAGAGGTATAACGTGCCTTGGTCCCTCTAGAATGAGCCACTTGATCCACCAACATAGTGTGACGATGAAGAGGATCTGGGAAGTACCGTGAGCATGAGGATAGCGCGCATGGAACGACGCGATAATCACCAATCCGATCGTGATCACCAGCGATAGGAGAAAGAACGTCAGAACCACCAGGTTAACCAAGACATGCTCAGCCATGAAGAAGGGATATTCAGCCCATTGAGATAATTCTTGAGCAAACAAATTCGGTAGGTCGCGGTTCACGTTCATGAATGAAAAGTGTGGGATGGGGATTGAAGGACGGTTGATGTCCATTGGTTTTATATCCTCACAGCTGGTCAATGCATTGACAGACAGCGAAAGGATACTTCAAATTTCATTGTCATTGTGGCCTGACAAGGCTACGGGTAACAAGAACAAAGGCTGTTCCTCGACAATGCACTTGAGGTGATCATGAGTCAAAGCTTGTTGAGGGCCGGTTCAAAAAACGTAACTGCCGCGCAACTGCCGGAGGATACCAAAGCATCGCCGTTCTCCCTTCCCCTCTCGTGTCTAGAGCGGGATTTTTGCAATTGAAAGTTTAGACGATCGCTCCTTATTGCTCTATTAAACGAATGTCTCGTCGACATTGACACCACCTCATAGCTCTGTCGATACCCTCCCTCAATTCTCCTACCGCTCATGTGTTCGCGCTCCGTCAAGCCCAGGCCTCAGTTGATCAATACCCCCTTTCCAGCCGATACAATCAAACATTGTTTTCGTATTCAACCTTGCCTTTTTTCCCGAGTCTCACTTCTTCACCCTTCGGCCTATTCAGTTCACCAACTATTCTCAATCTTTCCCTGTTCATCCAACGAGAATGCTTCCAAAGATATCGACAACATGCAAATTGAAAACCACTCCGACGTCTCGGCTCGATGCTTGATTTTGTTGTGCAGTACACGACAGTCTGCAATGAAAGCGAGTTCAGGTACGGTACGCGACCTTTTCAGCTATTTGGAACGTACCTGTCTCCAATCTATCTGAATACTGACCGATGGCTGCACACAAATCCCTCTCACTGATCCCCCGCCGTTGTTCCCACCGCTCTCCGAGTAGCCACTTGAACCAGAGGCAGGATTCGCATTCCGGTTCTCTTTCCACTGATAGTAGACGTGTAATCAGCAGCCGTGATTGGAGAAATCGGTCAGGTTAGGGATATACATACGTAGATCTCGGAACAGAGAGATTCTGCTGAGGGTAGGAGACCTCCTAGGGTGCGGATCATATGCATCATGTCGTACGGCGTCGGGAGATTGGAGCTCGAAGGTATTCCGACGTGCCAATGTTCTTAATTAACTCGTTCACCTCTCTTTTCGCACCTTCCCGTTCTCAAGCACCAAACCCGCTGTCTGCGAGTCAGAAGTTCTTCCGGAGATCCCAGTTCTCCTAGAATTACTCTACCTACAGCCTTCAAAGTCCAGTAATTCTGAGGTCTCTGCACCAGGGTATCGTGCAATCGAGCAAGTACGGTTGCCACGGCATCTCTCTCGGTGCCTCATGTCGCCTTGGATAGCACGAAAACAATACTTGATCCTGAATGAACGTCACACGGGAGAACTCTCAACAGGTACGTCGTCGCCCCTGATGCGTTCTAGCGGCTTCCTATCCTTTTAGTTGAGCCTCGCCTTGTTGTTTGCCCCTTTTCAGTGACCCTTGAATTCCACTTTCGAGAGCTGAACAGTCCAGTGCGTAACTGGGAAACATACATTGGGTTCGGCTCAGGGAGGGAAAGGGCAGCCAAAAGACGCGTGTCATGAGCGTTCGCCTGGGAGTATACGTTGCTCACGATCTGGATTACCGCGCGATGCCAACCTGTAAACAGGAATATAGCTTGGATGGGTTCAGAATGATATGATAGACGCTCACTGGTTCGACCTTCGATGCTGCGGTCGTGTCTGTGTCTGCAAGGGCCCAATAGGCTTTACCAAATCCTTGAAATCGACGATGTCCCTATTTTACGGACAGCGTAACTACCCCTTTGAATCTTGATATGTATCGAACGTCTGTCATGACCTGCATGATAATACATATTACGCAGCCATAAACCATACCTACTTAGTAGAAATAGGAACACGAGAGTACACGAGCCAGGTGGATAAGATAAGGACGAACACACAAAAGCGAGGCATACAAACTACAAGTCTAGTAGAATCAATCCAGGTCTTCGTTCCCGCCATGATTGACCGCGTTTCCAGTAGGTGACCCCGGTTGTCCGACCGAGAATGAAGTAGCAGGCACGCTCGACGGTTTGATTCTGGGAACGAATGGCCGTGGTACCCATCGTTGCTGAGAAACGCCAGCGGAGGGTCTTCCATTGCGATGGTGAGTGAGCGACACATCTGCGTTAGTGGGTTCGACAGTGCTTGTAGAGTGAACGGGTGGCTCTGAATGGTCGAATAGGGAGGGTAGCTGACCGCCAACTTCGTGGCGGGCTGGGGCATCGGTGACAATCCAATGGAATGGAGAGTGTCAGAAAGGGACGTGGTGTTGTTTCGCCTGACTGGAGAGATATTTAGGCCGGTGTAAGCTGAGCTGGAACCAAGACCGTAGTCCTCATACGTCTCGGGATTATTATGTGTACGCACCTTCGGGTCGAGCATCGCCGCTTGAAAGCGAGTCTTCATGAGGGTCTTTTCTCTCTTGGATGTTCAATAAATGTGCCCAGTTAGTGTAGGTATCGTCATCCGAGCCGGTGTAAAAAAGTGCTGTGAGTGAAAAATCGTCTGAGTTGTAAACATCTTCTGGGTTGGAATCAACGCGGGGCTCAGGCAATTTAGTGATTCGCTCTGCACAAGTGACTTAGAAGATATTCGATGGGTTGGAACTTGGCATTTGGCTCACCTTCACTTAATTCTTTGAACCGAATGGCATCATTTACGGGCTGGAAGACGATGTTGTCCTTTATGACATGTCGAGCAAAATCCGCAGTCGTCGGATCGAAGCCCCGGAGGCATTGATATTGATGAACGTACTTGTAGTGGTCGTGAGGCCAGGACCTGGATCCAAAGATACAGAAGAGTTGGAGTGTAGTTGGAAGCCCGAGGGAGCGACAGAGCTGGGGTGAAAGGGGAGAGTCGCCATCTTCTCGAAAAGACCAATGGTGCATTGAAGAGGTTCGGCACCTGATCTGTCTCTCGTCATTGAACGGGAGGTTGGAAGGAAGTGGATGGACAAAGGGATAGATTGGCTGTTGAAGTCGTCGTCGCCTTTTTGCTCTTGAGCGAGAAAGGTCGCCTTGCAAAAATGCGCAGGTAAGCCAGGTGAGCTCTGGGAAAAGTAAGCGGGAAGAGAGACAACAAGAAGACAACAACGCACGCAAATCCCCGAGATCGTCCTCGAGAGTTATCCCTAGCGCATGAAAAACACTCCATGCTTGCGACAGCCAGGCGCGTTCTGCACCCAACCCCATCTCCAACCCAAGCCATTGAAGCTGCCATTCTCCATTGCCAAGTCGGAACCTGCTCTGGTGGTTCAGGCGGGGACATGTAAGATTGGGAATAATCTCACCTCGTCAAGCCATTTTCCAAGAAAGTTTGATCTAAGAGATTGACGCGGTTTTCCCAGGTTAGATGGGCGATGGCAATGGGGGCGTTTTTCAAAGTCGAGAAGACCTGCACCGCGTTCGGATTGACCAATTCAGGCACCGAATGCTGAACCACGCGATTCGGATCATTACAAGATGCCATCCAATCAATAACGAACCGATCCACTTCTGGCATTTTACTCGCGAGAAAGCGCAACACCACGTCCTCCTGCAGAAAGTCCACAGTCAAAGGCAAAGACGGGTCCTCCCGTCCTGAAAACGAGAACGACCGCGGTTTATTTGAATCCGGCCCCGCCGGACTACGGCAGAAGACTCCTCTTCCAGAATCTATCCACAGCTCTGCCTGGCTGCAACACCATTGTGCCTGTAAATACATGATTCAAATGTTTCTACACCGCTGCTCTGGCTACTTACACAACTTAAATTGATGAGATACCACATACCCAGGAAATCCACATCCTTTACAAAGTGTGCATATGGTACAAGCTCTGGACAACAACATCAGCTGTGCTCAACTAACCCAACAAAATCCTCACTCACCGTTCCGGAGAAGAAGAGACGGGACTGTCCCAATGTCAATGGCGTATACCTGCGCAACCTGGGAGGTTCTGAAGAGATTTTGACACACATGGTTTTAGATTGAGATTGGACGCACAGTACTCCAGAGTACGTCCGAAAATCTGCTTTGAATGCCTTCGAAAAGTTCCTGAGCGTGTTTTACGCTGAACATGCTGTAGGCTTACCTTGTGTGCATCCCGACCGCTGTACGACACTGCTGTATGCACCCGACCGGGGCTTCCATCCACCTCGACCACGCAAATCGTCCTATCGGCTTCAAATTGCTCATGTCTCCAGCATGGACTTGATCCCGACCAAAAACATGGACAGTCCCACCACGGCACGCAGTATCGAGAGGTACCAATATCCCTCAGCCGGGAGATGTCACCACGCTTGACATTTCGGAACTGGGTGGGATATAAAGGCTTTCCTTGCTAACTAGTTCAACGAAACAACCCACATCGTCAAACTCGGTATGTTCCTTTCCTTGCTGTTGAGCATTCTGATAGAAGATTTGGTTGCCATTAACGTGAACCGTCATGGTCGTCGGGCTCGCTTCCTGGGTATCTATCATCTGTCCGTTTGGGGAAGACGAGCTTGCATTATTGTAGTTATGCTGGTCCCCTTCGACATGGCTGTAACAACCACCCGTTACAGAAAAGTTTCGGGAATGGGAAAAGATATTGGACATGGTCGGAGGAGGGGAAAAAAGATGGTCACAGAAATTCGAGGGAGATGAAGTCCTCATATATGTACATGCGAGATGCTGCGTTCAAAAATCTAAACGCCGCACACATCGCATCCACGCGTTGTCTCTATGATATGTCATCCATAGATCTTCTGTTTCGTCTAACAATCTCGCATGTCCTTGTCCCTATGCCAGCACCGTAACGAAATCCGGTGTCTGACGGTTTTAAGCCTGAAGAAGGGTTGTCTTGAGCGACGACGCAATACCTGTACCGTCGTCACTGAGTGCAACCACAACAATTGAGTATCCGAACACCCAATTTCGAAGTGCAGATTGCTAGCATCACAGCCCTTCTGATCAATGTTTGAGGTCACCGCATCAAGAAAAGCATTTCATCATGATCCAGCCTCTCGATGCTCGTCAATCTCGCTCCGCTGGACTTGCCCCGTTGTCACGGCCCTCAAATGGATAAATAGAGAGCCTAAGGAGAGGGACATTGCGATGGAAATGACGTGATGGACAAGCTCAAACAATCTTTCTCCCGTATCTGTTAGGTCGGTTGGCAGACTGAATCACCTCAGTATCAAGATTCGATGTTTCGTTTGGAGCCAGCCACGCGTCGAGGCTCACAGAATCAAATGTGCTTGTTCGTGAGAGTGCACCGTGAGTATGGGGTCACACGGTGCTCGTAAAGTTAGGCTTTCGCAGGCGCGATAGCCCAGCTTCGGTGGGTATTCGTCCTCTCGACGAGCAGCAGTGGTTGCGTCAAAACAATCTTGCGTCCTGAAGACAAAATTTTGGATTAGGGCGGACTGAAGCCCTGAACCTCGCAGTTGTTGTAGCCTGATACTTTCACACACGAGCAAGGGATACCTCGGGGCGTTGAAGGAGCCAAGACAATGCATACTCTTGCCGCAAAACCGATTAGGTGTTTGAGGGCTGAAGATGTTATATTAGTCGACGTACGCTAGAGTCGATGGAAGTTCGAGGATCGCACCTGATACCTTTGTGGGCTCGACAGCCCATATCAGTCCTTCCCCTGTGCCCTTTCTGCTGTTCCAGCGCCTCTCAAGACCTTTTTCATCCAGCCTATCGAAAGGGTAGCTCTCGAGCGCTAAGCCTGCTCCTCTTGAGTCCGGTAGCTCCAATTTGCACGATAGCCAGTGCAATGAATAGAAATGCTTGCCCAATGACAGTCTGGTGCAGTGGGTAAATGGATCCAAAAAGTATGGTCGATTCTACCGAGTTAGGTTCAATAGCAGAATCACGGACTTGAACCACCCGAATGTACATAGCTATCGCCAACTTGCGCTGGTCGATATGAACATGCCTGAGTCTACATCAAGAACGGATTCAATCGGGAAGGTCGCTGCTGGTCTTAGCCGTCTGAGATTCTGGGCCGTAATCCAGCCAGGAAGAAACAGGGTAATGACTTCCGAATGGGAGATATGTCAGAGGCGAAGAAAAAGCATAGGTCCAACCCTTCGAGTCGCGGCTCAACTTGGAGGTGCCAGTGGTGGACGCCAAGGACAGCGAGTAACAATGCTTGGTCAGCAGAAACAGCGCTGACAGTGACCATCTCAAGTGATCCGAGCGACAAGAGAAGACGGGAGCCCTCGATTATCGACCACACCTTTTCGCACCAGTCGGTTACAGTTGAATAGTATGCTCCTCACCGATAGAGACGGCGCTGCGAGCGTAGCTATGAAGGCTGTAGGGTTTTCCAAATCCAATCTCCATCTCGTCGATAAGTAATTGCTGCGGTGGGTTCTTGTGTATTGGCGTAAGCAAATCAAGACCTCGATACCGCAAAAAATGCCATCTAGGGTGCAATTTGATGACATCCGTTCGCTGGAGAGTCTGTAGCTGAGGATGGAGGTGAGAAGTGGGTCAATCAAGAGAAGTGGAAGTGAGTGAGTCGTCGTGGACCAGAGCGAAAATTCAACTGCCGCCAATCTCCGACGAGTTAGGATTAGGGTTTGGATTTTCCTCGGATTTTGACTCCTTCGTTATTCTCACCTCTCATCGTCGAAGCGAACACTGCAAGACTCGCTAGGTCGTAAACCTTCCGGCTTCCTAGCACCTACTGGGATGTATAGAGGATGCAAGGAGATGATAGTCGAGCTCTGGTCAACCTACGCGTCGTGATTCAAACCACTCTTCGACATCGTACCCAAGAAAGGTTCGCCATCTCAAGATATTATCGGTCATTAGACACCAGGACATTGTGCCTTGGGTTCTACGTCGATCTCCAGACAATCAGTGTGCAGGTTTCTGCTATTTTGCATGCGGAGAAAGTTGAGAATATATGATGCATGATTAGTTAATCCAACGGTTTAAAGTTTAGCAGACAACCTTTCCCAGCTTGAACATTTTCACCGCCCACACATCGTGCTCGTTTTATTGCTTCCCTTAATTTCTATCGACTCTATCCTGCACAGAATGGAAAAAAGACTTTTGACGCAGTTTGGAGACGTTACTCTTCTGGATAAAATCCAGATATGGATGGTTTTGGTCAGATTACGTCGGTCCAGTTTTTTACGCAGTTCAACAACAGAGAAGCTGATGCTTTCCACTGCTCACGAGCCTTGATCCTTCTCTGGAAGCTCCTCGTATCTCCCTTCTCTGCGCACACAAGCCACAAGACATGGAGACAGGTTGTAGGAATCGCCGCATACCGAGCGTGCGGTATGTCCATCCCACAGATGCAGTACACCCTTGGCAGACGACAGTCGCTCGATTGTTATCAAAAGTGGTCCGAGAAAGAAGGACTGCCTATACGCGTGGAGGAGATTGAAGGAGAGGACGCGAGGCTGCTTTGGGTTGGCGAGAAGAAGACAGACAGAGTTATTTTCTACCTTCATGGTGCGTATCAATGATGCTCTCCTTCCGGCGCGCACGAGAGGCTAATGTCAGCAATAGGTGGAGGTTATGCATTACCGCTGGCTGACTTCTCGCTTTCGTTCTGGAGGCACGTTCAGATGCAGCTGGGAGAGAAAGGATTAGAAACGGGCCTCGTCGTGCTCAACTACGGTAGGTCAAACCCCCGACCTCCAAGCTCTCTTATTAAGTCTAAGTCAAACTCTTCTAGGTCTGATACCTGATGCACCATTCCCAACACCCCTCCGCCAGGCCGTTCGTGGCCTTCAGCTACTCATCAATAACGGCGTCGATCCCAATACCATCCAACTCGTTGGTGACTCCGCCGGCGGGAATCTGATTCTCCAACTACTGTCGCACCTTCTTCATCCACTGCCCGGTGTCCCGAATATCACCCACGACAACCTTCAACTGAAAGGCGCATGCCTACTATCCCCATGGGTTTCCTTCCGCGATGACGACGGTACTCACGCTCTCCGTGAATCTACCGACCTCATCAGTGTTCGAAGTATTCTTGAATTTGGAGATTACGTCCTACGGGACGTTCCCCCACAGCAAGAATGTTACGTCGAGCTCCTCAAGACTCCGGAGTCGTGGTGGGCTGGGTTGGACAGCAAGGTCGAGAGGATGCTACTTGTTGCTGGTGGCGACGAATGCTTCAAGGAGGATATTATGAAGATTAACGGGAACATCAAGAAATACCATGCTGATGCGGTCCTGCTGATACAGCAATACGGGGTGCATGTGGAACCGTATGTGGACTTCTTAGTTGGGGAGAAGCGGTTGCAGACGGTCACCAGTGATATCGTAGAGTGGCTGGTGGCCGGGTTCTCGGGCTCCAGCCACTAGTTTAATACACTTGATTGTACATTCGTGGTCGTACCTATGATCTCATTGTCCTTCAATCCACTTCTCGCGATCTACGTTAATCGCCTTCCAGTGACAGGTCCATGCATGCAGTCATCAAGTTCATTGAAATACCTGACGTACTGGCAGCCCTCCGATCTCACCAGATATGTTCGCCCTTATCATTCGTATCGTGTTACTGGGACTATCAGTAATCGTCCTCAGGTATGCCACCATCCCGCCAAACCCAACACCAATCCAACCGCGCCCTCCTCCCAATGCGCCATTTGCACACAAGAGAGAGTGGCTGATGGTACGCCTCACTCCTATGTTAGTCTCCTTCACGCGTGTGAGTACTCCGCTCAGTATTGGACTACATGGTACTCACAATCGCATCCGCTACCAGAAACTCGTCTATGTCTCCACGATTTGTGAATGCCTTTTTGTTCTACGATCCCGGTACCCCCTCCTCCCGAATTTCTTACCACAAGTCTGGATGCGAGGGGGAGTCTCTTTGACGTCGACGCTGGAGACGGCGAGACTCATCACGTTGCTTTCTGGCGTGACTGCATTTTGTATTCGTTTACGCTGTCAGAATCTCCTAGGTGGGTCGTTCAAATGGCACATTGCGGGGCTCGGCGAGCCAGATGAGAAGCTCCTAGCTGAACGACCTTCCAAACTCATCACCACGGGCCCATATGCATACATACGACACCCATCTTATGCAGGCGCGTTACACGGGTACATCGCCTTGACAGTGTACTACCTCCTTCCGGGATCTTGGCTACAAGAAAGCGAAGCGCTATACACATGGACGGGAACGTTGGCAGTCAGTGCTTGTGTGGGGATGTGGACATCATTCACGATATTGTATATTGTGTTGAGATTGGATATAGAGGAGGAAGTTTTGGAGAAGCAGTTTGGCGAGGAGTGGAAGAAGTGGTCTGAGCGAGTGAGGTGGCGGATTATACCTGGGGTGTGGTAGGCGTCGTGTCTAAGAGCTTCTATTTGGGTCGATATCTCAGTCCGTACCAACTTTTTGTCAGCGCACGTGAGGTCGCAATCAGGTACATCGACGTTCGGAAAGTTCCGAGCGTTCCTGTCTCCGGAGCCTCCGTCCTGTATTTGTTTCCGTCGGTCCTATTTCGCTTTTCTTTTCTCTGTCCTCTTAATAATTATTTACCTGCGGTAATTATTATTATTTTCAACCGCCAGGCACTTCGGGAACCGTGTCGTGTCGCGACGCGACGCGACGCGACCTGCCGCTTCTCTCTAATCACAGAAGGTACGTCCTCCCCATAACTTCTCCTCCATGTCATGTCCTGTGTTGCCATTGATTCTTTTCAGATTCATCGGGTTCCCCGATTTTGTCGCTCTCTGTTGGCTATAACAACTATGAACAAAGCTGCTCCGTCCCCAGCTTTTCTTTCCCCCCCACATTCACGCTCACCTCCTGTCATTTGTCCTCTTCCCCCTCTGTTTGCACTCCGATGGCGCTCTTCTCCTCGTCTCTTTCATCGCTAACAAGCTTTGAAAACGGTGTACGCGTACACTATGCATAGTAAGCCGTGCTCCTTGTCTATCCTTGAGTTAAGCTGAATATAAACCAATCACAGCCCTATCGACCGTGTAGGCGAGCTAAAGCCGCCCTTCCTCGTTGTTCAAGACATTGCAAGTGGAAAGATTCCGCTACACTGCCTTCACGGTCGCCTTGCACGGGCATGGACTGTTCCTATGACTGGAATGGGTGGGGAATACGAGGGCAAATCGTATGTCGGGTGCAATCAGGCCGCTCAGAAGTGCACCTACAAACGTATGCTTTCCATTGATTGCTTTTCTTCTATATACTGATATGCTTCCCAGTCGTTCTTGATGTTTTCTTTGCGCGTGGAAAACGCGAACTCAACACGTTTTGTTACGATACAGGTGCGTTTGTCTTCTGATTGATTTCATCGCATCGTAACCAACACTTTCCACAGACGAGGTTGGCCCACCAATGTTTCCAGCCCGATCGCCCTTCCCATCACGTTCATCTCAACCACCCCCTACAGCTACTTCCTTGCCACCACCACCACCACCCCTGCCGCCCTTCCCTTCATCCTTCCCACCGGGTACAAAATCTTCGTTCCTTCATGACTTCATGGCCAGTACTCCGCCTCGAAAGCCTACTGCTCGTTCGCAGTTTCCCCTTCCTACACCATCACCATCTCCCTCCATCAGACGAAAAGAGAAAGGGAGGGTCAACACGGACCGCAAGCGCAAGGCAGCCCAGAAGGCGGAGTGCACTCGAAACACAAGAACTGCAGAGAAGAGCGCCTCACCCAGCACCCAGGATTTGACATGGGTTGCCGAAGACGAATCCGCAATGTTTTTCGGGTCCCCAAGGTCGTTTGCTGAGTTTTATCAAGGTATAAATCCCATTCTATTCGTTATTCAGACTGACTCACCTTTCTATAGAATACGATAGTAACAAGCAGTATTATGCCCAGCTTGAAGAGCGCGGTTCAGTTGATACACCGGGTGCTGGCCCTTCCACTGCTGCTGCTGCTGGTCCTTCCTCAGTTGCGGGCCCCCAACGTATCATATTAGAAGGTAAGATCAGTCCCTGACTCCCGACTTACATGTTCTGGTTACTTACACGTGTCCTCACAGGTAGCGGAACTTCTGAGAGTCCATTTGCTCTCAACGACGACTACGAACCCCCTCAATGTGAAGTTTGCGGGGAGCCTGTATACAATTACCATGTTTGCGAGCTTCATTAATTCTGTCTAGTGAAATCAAAGCCATTGAAACTCTGTAGTGTATTCAACTTGATGTTCTCTTTATGTTATGCAACTTCAAAATAAACTGCGAATTGGGTACAGGTGTGTAAACTAAAGGTCGGGAACGGCAGTAAGCAAGTCATTGATGTTTGAGTACAACCTGAGGCGCTCAGCCACAGCCGTCTTCTTTTTCTCCTGAATCTCCAGCCACTCTGCCTTGTTGGTATCCTTGACGGCTGCCTCTGTCCGACAACCGTTCTCTACCCATCGGAAGATAGCACCGGCAGTGTACTGGGTGAAAGAAGTGCGAGTGTCGCCTGTATTCAGATAGGTCAGTCAGCAAAGTGATGCGTTGTGAGTGAGGGGAAGCATACCGGGGGCAATACGGGTGTTGAAGTGAGTTGCACAGGCAGAAGGGATGACGGCGGTCGAGGCATGGGGAAAGTTAACCACCATCTTGAACTCTTTGAGAACAAGATGGGCGCTGCGAGCGGCGTCGAAACGACCCATTGCTGTGATAACGCACTGTCCAAGTGCCCAGTTCATGTGATCGCGGTGTGCTATTGAGCGGACGTGTCCTCCGAAATTGAATGCCGCGGCGGTAAAGATATTGTTGGAGAAGTTTCGGGGAAGGTGAGGGAGTTTTTTGTGCATTGTTGCAACAGTTTCCCGGTAAACACGGTGGAGGTCGGGTTGCCAGAGCTTGACCACGCCTAAAGAGAGTCTGTGAGGGTGAATAAGGCTCCAAAGTTAAGAAAACACACTGTTCTGGTACCCGCTGAGCCTCTGGAGGCCGGGTAGGTCGAGTAGTCGCTGGATGATACCTTGAACCGGTTTGCTGTTTCGGAGAACAACGGGCGTTGCGCTCCCCATACCCATGGTGACCCCAGCATTGTAAGCGTGAAAGAAGCCCCGTTTGTGGGCAACTTCCAGGCCACCCAGCCAGCCCATGCTCTTCGATGCCTCCATCATGGCATCGAAGACCTTGGTCATATCCTCAACAAAATCCACTCGATTTGGACGGCCAGCAAAGAACGCAACAATGCGCCCCTTGCAGTCCACGATCAGAAGCGGGTGTCTAGAGAGAGGCGTCAGCTTTTTCTTGGGGAGTAGAGCTCAAGCAACGCTTACACTCCATCCCACGGAATGTGGGTGTACCCCAAGTCGATAAGTTCCTCCAGGGTCCATTCCCTCTCAACCTCTTCCTTCGTGCCATAGGTCTCGACCGTGCCTCGTTTCCCTGTATGCGCTCCCTTTGCTGCATCGAAGTTCTCTGCATCCGTATCGAGCCTGATTGCCTTCGCGGTTTTCATGGCTTGGTCTATCGCCCTCGGACTGGGGGTATAATCGTTCCTTCTAAGTTCCTTCTCCGCTTTTCTCTTGGCCGTCCGCGCTTCGCTACGCTTGAGGCGGTGGTACGCAATTCTCGGGGGCATGGGGGTTGGAGAATCCGAGCCTGTTGCACAAGGTGAAGCGTTTGAGACTATGTTGGTAGTGCTAGCAGCGCTAACGTGCGTTCCAAGGTCCTCCGTAATGCTCTCTTTGGAGTCTTCTTGCTCGCATGCAGCGCGTTCCACCAAAGCGTCGTAGTCAAAGGTTTCCGGGAGCCGGAACACAGCGATGGGCTGGGACCTGTCAATATCGGGCAAGGGTTCTGGAGGCAAGGGCGGCGGGGTTGAGGAACGAGCCTGGGGAAGTGGATCCCCATCCCTAGGACAAGGCAGCGATACCGGAGGTTTTCGTTTCTTGGATGAAGCTTGTTTAGTGGGTTTGGTTTTCTGGGGCAGGCCTGGTTGATCGGCGCTGGGATCGACCCCTTTGACTAACTGAAGAGACGGTGAGCAGAAAGAGAGATAGAGAATGAGACGCTTACCGAGCGCAAAAAATACCGGGTTTGTTGTAGCATGGTGAAGTTCAAAAGAAACCTAGGCAAGCTCAGCTTAGCCGGGGGTGTGCGGATAGAGGGACAGGCGCCTCACCGGGTCCAACCGCCTTCTCAAGAAAAAAGACGCGTGTATTTGCGTTATCTTGCTGGGCGGCGTGTATCCTACCCAATGGTGAGCATCATTCCCACAAGAAAACGCGTGTTTTCCCTCTCGTTACGCGTTTCTCCTCCATTCCTGTTGCTCAGTCTAGCCCCCATAGGGGCGGAGGCATGTCCTGAGCACCAAGAATAGAGGGGAAATGCGTAGCGAGGTGGAAATGAGAGGGGGGAAAATGTGCTTACCTGCTAGCTTGAACGGCGGTGGTGGCGGTCGATGGGAGGAAATAGATTCGCTTACCCGGGTCCAAAATTCAACAAACGCGCAGCCTCCGCCTCGTGTTCCCTCCACCATCCTGCAGACCATCTCTGGGCCAACGCCGGCATTCCTTTTCTCGTTCGTTCTGCGTACCCTACCTCACGAATTTACACGGACGTATTCTGAGCAGTCGTTTCATTCCGTGTTATCCCCTGGCTGGCGGATCCGACTCGCAGTGGCTACAGAAACTTGTACTTGGCCCAGTTTGCCAATTTCTGGCTGATTTCGACGGCCTTGTCTGGCCATCGTTTGGAAAAGGCCCATGCATTGCATGAGAAATACGGTATGTGTTATTTATGAGCTGTTTGAATGGTTCCAGGTTGTCGTCTGACCATGGAATCGCTCCGTAGGCCCCGCCGCCTCTGTGGCGACTTACTCTGCTTCTCAAACCGCCTACGCCCACGGAAACCGCTCTCTGAAGACCGACTTTTACTATGCCTTTGTTTCGACCAGCCTCTCCATTCTCCACTAAGACTGCCCTATACGATGTTTCTCTCATTCCGGCCGGCTCTACCCATACGGTCACCGTGGTGAGCAAGGTCGGCGAAACGATTGAATCTGACGGCGACGAGGAGCAACCCTGCTGTCAACCGCGAATCTGCCACAACAACCATGGCGACGGTCCGACCTCCTCCAATTGGCGTTGGCATCCCTCCAACTCCCCCGAAAATCCATCCTACCTCCTCCCAGACGACCTCAGACGCTTCTCCCACGCCTCCCAAGTCTCCACCCTCTCCTCATCCCTCGGACCATCCCAATTCCCTATCTCACCCTCTTACGCCACCTTCTCCAAAGGCGACAGCGAAGAAGGAGAACCAACTAAACTCAAAGACAGTGGGTTCTACGGCTCTACTCAACCTTGGAAGCCACCGCTACCCCTCCCGCTCAGTCCACGAACAGGAACAGGAACAGTATCTGGGTTGTTGCATTCGCCGTTTGGGAGTCTTTCGAGGAGGGTCAACGGCAACTCGGGTTTGATGTCTCCCGGGTCAGTCTCACCGATGGGCGGGTCATTCGTCCCTCGGTTGCCTCAGAACCGAGGGTTAGCTACGGGGGAGATGGCTGGGTACGGCACCGACAAAACAGTCGTCTGCCTACGACAATGCAAGAGCACAGTCGACAAAACCGATTTCGTAGAAGAGGACCTTCGAGTTGCTCCTCCTTTGCGGATGGTCGTTCCCAGCAAGGCCAGCCGGACATATGGGAGAAAGGTTACGAAGATGACTACGGGGAAACCGCTCGTCTTGCATACCTTGGAGACTCCGAGGACGACGCTCTCAAACGACTGTGGATTTGAGAAGGCTCGAAGTGATGGGCGGCAGATGTAACATAGAGTGATATTTTCTAATACATTACATTTCCTTTCTACGATTGACACATTAGGATGTCCAGTCAAGTTGTACTGTGAGAATCGTGTCGTTTTTGCCGCCGTTCATTCGAGGGAGCGCGAAGCTCTCGCGGCCGTTTCATCCCCAGCTTTCTTCCTCTACCTGGTTCAACTGCCTCTGGTGTGGCTGGCGATACTGCTGTCGTAGCAACGTGACTCGTAGGATCTACTTCCGAGGAACGAAGCGCTGCCATACGCGTCTGCATTGCACCGAGAACTTGTTCGAGTTCTGAAACTTCGGGCGGTGAATCCGAGCCAAGTGTTGTAAGGTCCCCAAGTAGATTATTGAGCCCGTAGAGCCGAGGTAGCAGCTGCGACGCTTCGTATCGAATCTTCGCTTGTATTTGAGCGTTGATTGCCTGGCGTTGCTCTTCATTCAAATTCACCTAGATGGGCTGAGAATATAGACCACAAGCGTAGCTTGAAAAAAAAAACACACCGGAGGCTTGAACGTCTCCTCGAAAACGGTGCTTTCCAAATCACCCGTATATTCTTCGTCATTCAAATCGCCGCTTCCATCTCCAATGATCAGCGTGGTGTTGTCTTGCGCGGAAGCTTGGATTTCGGAGAAGGCAGAGATGGATGGTGGTTGGGGAATGGTTGGTACCAGCGGCAGCGGGGCTGAGGTCGAAGGATCGGGATATGTTGTAGATGAAGTGGACTCCTGGATTGCGAGAGCGGCCTCCAGTGTCAACGGATAAAAGAGGGAAGGAAGATTGGCTTTCAGAAGTGAGTGATGGAGAAGCGAGCGCATTGCCCGCAAATGCTTGCAAGCTCCTCCATGCTCCTGAAAGTCAAGGCAGGTGCACGATGCCCGTCCAATGCGATGCATCAAGAGGTGATAGCAAGCTTCGTTGGACTTGGATGACAGGCAACGTCCAACGAATGTATCGGGATCAGTAGTACTTGGGCTCCATATCACCCTCTGTAAGGACATAATCGTCCTAGCCTGTTGATCGCGAGATTCATCCTCTGGCCACCAACAAACCCCTCCGCCCTTTCCTTGCTTCTGCGAGCTTTCCTGACGTCGTACAAGATCCTTCCCTCCTGCTTTGTCCTTGAATCGTTCGGTGAGCCATTCGGTGTATCGAGACTGGACAAGTCGTCGGTTGTAGATCCCGGGAAGTATTCGAGTGCAGAGGAGAAGTACAAGGTAGTCGAAACGAAGGCGATGTCCGGAGTGAAACCACCGTGCGAGATGCTTGCGCTTGAGGATGCCGTTAAAAGATTCGAGATGGTTGGTTGTAGGGACCACGCCCTCGATGGGAATCTTGAGGAGGTTGGAGACGGTGAGCCGTCCACACGCTGACCAGCTTCGCCACATGGAGACATCCATCCAGTTGGTTGTCAGGTAGAGAATATGCTTCTTCCCAGCTTGAGCCGCCATTGTGGCTTCAGTGTTGTTGTCGCTGATGATAGCCTCGAGGTAGGAGTGCTGCTTGGCAATCAGCCCTGTCGCTTCTTCGTATCTGATGCTGTTGAGTAGCCTGAAGCTCATGAGTACAACTCGGATTGAATCGATGCCCAGCTTACCCGGTCTCCAAGCCCCGTAACTGGTCCCGAACGTGGTCCTTCCAGAAGTTTGGCTTTGAAGTATCTCCCGAGCCGAGGGCCTTCTTGCGATTGTTCAACCAGCACTGGCGAACGTGAAACTTACAGAGGAGAAGGTAGATTGAGGGCCAGACGAGCAAAAGGGCACCGCGTTCTTTAGTGTCTGTGTCAGTTATAACAGAGTGCGGTGTGAAAGCTTCTGATCCAACAGGTCGCTGGCTGGTAAGATTTTCCTTCCAAGCCCGGAGGAGTTTTTCAAGGATGGCGGTGTTGTAGCCAGCGTGGGTGGCACGGTTACCAGTGGGGGCAGAGAACAGGAAGAGGGCAATGGGGAGACCCTTTCCGTGCGAGTCAACAGCGAGGGCGATAAACAAGAGAAGCCGAACAGTACAAACGCCAAAGGTACCATCCAAAACTAGCTGTGAGTGGTGAGCGTGCCTCCAGGCAGTCTTGTCCATATCCGACGTGGAGATGCAGACTTCAAAGCGATCGCCAGCCTCAGCGCGCTCTTGGTAGTGAAAAACAAGAGAGGCGATCTCAGGTTTGTAACGAGGAGAGGAAGGATCCAGCCAGTCAGCAATGTTATACTGCGGAGGGGTCTTGACGTCAATCCCAAGTGTTCGAGCGTATTTCGAGTAGAGAGCTGCGCTGTCAGAGGTAAGGAGAAGGTAGCGTACGTTGGCGGTCTCGGGGTTATAAGATGACATCCCGCGGTACAGCCCTTGTTGAATCATACGTTGGTTTGTATCCTGTATGGCCGTTAGACTTTTAGAGTGGTCAGTGAATGCAAGAGAGCAGACTAGAAACAACCATCATACCTCGCATCATTCTCCAGTTGAGCAAGAGCAATCTCGTAGACGTGTTCGTGCAGGGGGACCCGAGGAAGATGCTCGAGCACAGAGTCTTGACACTCGGCATTGTGCGAGAGTACCCGCGAGATCTCGGACACCGTTCTGTTTGTCAGGCTCTCCACGACCTCTACGTGGGCTAGACAACCAGTAAATGGCCAGGGAGCTCTCCGCTTCCACGGTTTTCCCTTCACTCCACGGCCGTCTCGAATCCGTGCCTTGACATCCTGTTCTTGTCGCGCACTGCTGTCATAGCCAGACACGCTGGAGAATCATCAGCACCATTCATATCTGCGAAAGACCATATCTCACCACTGGTAAAGCGTCCTCTTCATTTTCCCTCCCTTTTGTGTACTCCATGTTGTCGACCACTCGATACTCCACTTCCTCTCTAGGGATGCCATCGACTCAATGTCAAGGCCGAGTTCCAGCAGCTTGAACCTTGCTTGTTCCTGCTCGATGCTATTGTCCGGGGCATACAGAAACCGCACCAGCCGCTTCTCGGGGTCTGTCTCATACAGCTTATACAGCTCGCTCTTTTGAGAAGGCGAGAGCTTCAGGCGGTCGATGGTCGTTTTTGGCTGGTGTAAAGTCATTACGAAACTCGAGCGTTCCAACGCAAGTACACGTACCTTTCCTTTCACCTTAGGCTCGGGATGCAGCGGCAGTTTTGAGCCAGCACGTACCCAAGAAAAGGCTACTTTGGTTTCAGACATCGTGGTTCGGGATGAGACTTGGATTGAGACACGATGGGCGCGTAAGTTGCTGTGGCTGAAGCTGTCACTAGAAAGCTAGAGCCTTGTGTAGTACTGGCGCTATAACATCAGAACAAAGCCCTCAATGATAACTCGCAAGCAACAGATACTCACCGATATTGTACACGGCTGGATGACTTGAAGTGAATACCCCAAGACGCAATCTTATTTCCCTGTTGGTCCGTGCACAGGCCCGGTATCGTCGCAAAGGTGCAGAGTCCATTCATATCACCTTGTTCACAGAACTTTCACGGTTTAGGCCTTTATCATCACACACTGATTCTTGGCTGAAAGATTGACGTTTATTGACTTCTGTGTTACGCGAAGTACACCCTTTCTGTATACGTGCTGAACCAAGTTTGTCCTGCCCACCGGTTGTCTGTGATTCCCGGACCATTCTCAGTAGATCAGATACCCAAAAAAGCGAAAGAACACACCCTCTCAAACGACATAAGGGAGCTCTTGACACCGAGGGTTCCTTGCCTTTACTTCGTCGAAGTTCTGTTTGTCGATCGTCCGAATGCAGCAAACGGTGTTCGCCTCCGAGCCCCTCCGCATGCGCAACACCCTACCCGCTCATTGAGTGTCTTCCTCTCTTGCGAGTAGTTACTGCAAAAACCAGACGTCGTAATAGTTGAACCTATACAAGCGCATCAGCGAAGAGAAAAATTGTCAGAGAAAAAGCGACGCACCTTTGATGACCTACTGTCTGATCAGTGCCAGCCCCGAGTGAAGGCGAAGGCGCGGTTGAACACCTTCTGTGAAGAACGTGAAGGGCCTGTCGACGACGTCAATGATGTTATTGGGCGCGCGACGCGTCCGGGACCTGCTATGGGTTAGCAGAATGATCGAGGGTTAGCAGAAGATATCCTGGTCACGGTGAACGTGTAACGTTGAACGGGACAAAAACGTTTTCGCCGAACACCCGGAATCTCGCCCGATATTCCGGAAATCCGATCTCACGTAATATATAAAACGTGATCTATATGTCACGCGTCCTTATGAAAAAGTTGGTACGTACTAGAAGGCCAGCGACGGAAATCAGACACTAGATTGATCATTTGATAACTCATTTTCCGAAGTAGGAAAAATGGATTCACCAGCTATCGTACACGTTCCTTCTACTTTCGCATCCCCAAATTATCTATTCGAAACGAACAGTACGAGATATTGTAACCAGGAAGATTGCAGCTTGGCCAAGAATCTTCAACTCGAATAGAAAGTCAATCCCTCCGACTCGGCGCTGCAGGAGAACGGAGAGAAGAAAGAATGCCCAGTTCACGATCTCATTACCAAGAACCCAGTGTCAACTCATAGGTAACGAGTCCAAAAGATTCAACTCACGGGGTCCTTCGAAAATTTGCGCCGTCAACGGTGGAACATCTTTCCCTGCTACCGACTGTAGTCGATCAGCTTAGCTTGATTTTCTTTGTTCATTATCCGTGAAGACGCGCAGATGAGTCTCAGAAGAAGATCAATGAGAGTGAGCAAGCCTTGGAAACACGCCTCATAGTCATACGCATCCTCGAAAAGAACGACCAGCGTATGCCCTCGAATACTTGGATGATGAAGCGAGAGGAGATGGTCGTGATAAGACCCTCTAAATCGAGGACATTGCAGTGAGTCATCAACGTTAGCCTTAGCCCAAAAAATCGAGGGAAATCAAATCGGGATAGCCGTAGGTGGTAGAGGTAGCCTGTAGGGCAGCTGCCCCTTCCTCGGATATTCTCTTTGACTTGTCGTTTATTCAGGCCAGAAGTTCGGCGCTATCATATCAGTTTTCGCTCAGCAGGGGCAATGCAAATCCTACAGATTGTATCCAGGGTGAGTCGGTTCGGTCTGTCTTATTTTCCAGCCCAAGTTGGCCGAGTTTATGGTTAATATCATCTGGTGTGTGCTGGTTTGACAAGGGGAAGTAAGAAGCAGGTTTGTGATGACTGTCAGAAAAGCAAGAAGACGAGGTACTGAGTAAAAGTCAGGTGTCACTTACCATATATAGTATGTTTTGCACGTGGCTGGTCGGTCGGTCGATTGTTTAACTTTTTTCCATTCAGCCCTACGGAAAACAGCACTGATGCCACTAAAAATTTGACAGCTTGACTAGAAATCGTCCACGAAGCATCGTTCTCCGGGAGGCTGATAGCACCGAGTTCTGGCTCGTAAACTGACGTCTCGAAGCCACAAACCAAGAGAATGCGAGTTTTGACCTATAAAACAAGATCGATGGCTAGCCATCGTCAGAAAGAGTCGGAAAGACAAGGAGTGTGAAGAGAACATGAGGCATCCGCAAAAGAGATTGTCGTGCAGTCGAACCCACCTTAGTAGCAAGACAAAACATTCATCCAGCTTCTGAGTAGGGAATATAACGTCAATGGTGAACCTCAGCTCGAGGATACCGAAATCAGATGAAGAGACAATCGTTAGCCTTCGTTTTTGGGCCTAATAAATAGACTGAACTCAGCAGCAGCCCCCTTTTTAACGGGTCAAAGAGCTGTTGCAACACTGCCTTGCACCAACCCAGCAATACCTCATCCTTCGAAGATAGGCTTCGTTTTTCCTGGCGATTCGTCGAGAGTGGGACTTGAGGCTGGTTTTGGGGCAGTGTTCGACGTTCGCCACTCGGGAAAATATTCGTAGACACGGCCCATTAGGGTGTGTCAGAGGGTCTCGTATCCGTTTGTCAGTTGGGCTAGTTTCCGTTTACAACGAGAGGGATAACCCTAGGTGCCGGCTTCGCGTGGTCTCTAAGGGTAATTCGTCTGCACGTCGAGTACCCTACTGTTAAACTAGTCAGCCGTGGGAGGTCGAAGAAAAAGATGGTTGGAAGGGAAAGATAGGATGAAGATTGGGTGCGGGAGAAATAGTGGATGAGAACTGAATGAGCGATGACCACACACTCCGTCTGTAGGGAGCCATTCGAGACGATGGAGCTCAGAGCAAAGAGAATACAAAAACATTTGAGGTGGCAGAGATTCGAGATGCGTATGGTGGTTCCAGGTCAAGATGTGGGACGTGGAATGACGCCAAGTCGTATGACAGGCGCTTAGGTTGACCCTAACCCTCGACTTACGCTTTTGCCTTCTCTGTACTGGTGTTGCGACGAGTCGAGTTTGGCTTGACCAGTTCGTATCTATTGGATTACATTTATCGAGTTAGCCTGGTTCCTGAAACCCTCCTTGTACAGGACCAAAAAAAAGCAGAGTAATATCTGACCGGCAGCACTCACATGCTATTCCATTTCCGAGGAATACGGCAACGTTGAGAACGAGCTCGTTGGTTCCAGACCCGGAAGGTATGTATCTGGCTATGGCCTGGAATCGAGACTTTCACTTTCTGAATGAGGTTGAGTAGCTTGAGAAACGGGGCAAGGACTGACCTTCGCAACTATTGGTTAGTGCACGGTGTGGGGCCCCGGTGCATGAAATTTGGAGGTTGACCTCAGTCAAGCTCGAAAGGTTCTCGTCGATAACATCATTCACTCCAACAATACTTACAACATCTCCGGTTGTATGAAATGGGGTTAGGTGTGTCGAAAGAAGGATTCTCCAATTCAACTGAATGGACTGACACTCAATGATACATACAGATGCCCCAATTATTCTATGTGGTTCTCTCATCAGTGCCCATATCCTTCGACTCATCCCGCTCATTACTCCGTCCAATGTCTTCCATCTGTGTCGCCTGCTCCCTCCTAGAGGCTGCCATGAATGTAGATACCACTCTGGAGTCGCTCACGTTGTATTCTACACGCTGTAGAGCCGGCATGACGCCTAGCGCAGTGGACTACTACATTACTACAACTACTACTTACCAGGAGAGTTTGAGAGAGTTATAGAGGCGAGACGTAGAAGCTCAAGCACACTGTAGATTCACGTAGAGAACTACCAGCTTATATACATGTGGAATGAATGTAACTACCATAAAGAGATATCTAATAGAAATAGTACATATGGAGCATAGTGAACAATGAAACAGTTACGAAGTACTGTTCCGCATAGTCATACTGTGGGAGAAGTGAACCGGGACTGATTACGATCTAGGCCGCGGATTCAACACACGCGGACCTCCCGCCTTCTCCCTATTGGCCCGGACAATCAAAAGAGTCGGTGCAATCCCCTGGAAGATCATGAGAATCAAGTTCTAGCGCAGCTAGGTCGGAGATGATCACTCACCGCCATCTGAATCCATACTGATGTAGTATCAACGTCCAAATACGGATCGTCACTGATGTTACTTAAACCTGTATATATAGCTCCCACAAGGAGGTATAGAAAACCCGATTCAAGTCTAGTCGGGAAGGATCGGCGAATTAGACCTCTGTTTTTGTGACACACAGGAAAAGAGGTACTCACATCATAGCCGCCACAGTATGGAAGCGCGCATTCCTCTTTGAGCCCGGGGCCCATTGACGGCGCACCGTATATGACATCCACACAATCCTAAAGGCTGTTGACAATATGAGTCGCTGAGTGGGAACAGACATCTAGACTGATTACTAACCAATGATACAAGTTAAAATAAAGTTGACAAGAATATGTGCGGCGGCACAGATCACAGCAGTTGTCCTTGTCCTAAAGCGCTAGACACTAAGACTTCAGATATAGAAACGGCGGCGGCAGAAGTCATCTAGTGGAGACAACTACAGAGATGGCAGAGACAGCGAGCAGAGAGCAGAAGCGAGTAAAGAACTGGTCCCAAAGACAAGTTAGATACATTGCAGATAAAGGGGAAGACAAAAGTAACTACTCACCTGGTCCCAATGGCAAGAGGTCAAGATGAGGGACCAGGTGTAAACTACCTAGCTTATATACGAGAATATGGGTTGTGCAAGAATAAAGAAAGAGAATAGGGAATAAGGAGAACAAAGGAAACAATGGATAAGATGGGCTGTGAAGATGATGTGAAAGAACAAGGATGAGGAAGGAAATGATGGGAATGATGAAGAGAGGGGAACCGGGTATCTGGTAGGCGTCAAAGTAACAAATGGGCGTCAAAGTGACAAACAGGCGCTGAAAGGGGAATGGGCGCTAAGAAAGGAAAAAGATAGGGGAAAAGCGGCACTTCATGACAACTGTAAACAGTTCTATACAAACCCCATACTTTTTGTAGTGTTGTCCCCCAGTCCCAAAAGCCTCCAGTATGTCCATGCAACCTGAAGTGTATCCCATCCCAGACTCACAGGGACACTAATTGTGGCCAAGGAGAACAGTAGGATGAGACAGAGGTAAAGCAATTGGTTTGTTCTACCCTTATACTCTTTGAGGTGCTTGCGCTTTGTCACAGCTTTAGTCCCTCGCCTGAACAGGTGGATGTAAAAGCCATAAAGAAAGAGATGGCACTAGGAAGTGTAGCAACGATTAAATAATACAGAAGACATTCTGAACTCTAAGTCAGACTGCATGAGGCCTAACATGAATGATTGGGGCTCGGACAAGTGATCAGGCTGTTTCAATAATGAGCAAACAGTTGCAGGAGAGGTGAAGCTGTCATGAAGTGCCGCTTTTCCCCCTATCTTTTCCTTTCTTAGCGCCCATTCCCCTTTCAGCGCCTGATTGTCACGTTGACGCCCATTTGCTACTTTGACGCCTACCAGATACCCGGTTCCCCTCCTCCCATCATTCCCATCATTTCCTTTCCCATCCTTGTTCTTTCACAT
>JANHQD010001789.1:0-10308 GCA_024721195.1 Marasmius sp. AFHP31
GTTTGGAAGCCGTGATGATCTTGCAAGGACAACCCTACCACTGGTTAGGCTGTCAGTGCAATAAGGATCTTGACCTAATGTCCTAAAGCGCTAGACGCTAGGACTATAGAAACAACGGCGGCGGAAGTCGACTAGCAGAGACGACGACAGAGACGACAGAGGTAGCGAGCAGAGGGCAAGAGCAGGTAGATAACTGGTCCCAACGACAAGAGGTCAAGATGAGGGACCAGGTGTAAACTACCTAGCTTATATACCCAGTCAGAGGTCTGAGATATGAGTCGTGAACGAATAGGAAAGACAATAAGAAAACAATAAGGAAACAATAGTAGTCAAGCATAAGACAATAACAAGTCCGGAATAAGTAACTAGGAGATGAGAGAAGACAATAAGAACAATAGAATGAATGGGTTGTGAAGAAGGTGTAAAAGACAATAGTGTGAGAAGGAAATATGTGGGAAGGGGGAACGGGCGTCTGGTAGGCGTCAAAGAAACAAGTAAGCGCTGAAAGGGGAATAGGCGCTGAGAAAGGAAAAGATAGGGGGAAAAGCGGCACTTCATGACAGTAAGCACATACCGACATTAGATACAGGATGGGGGTAAGGTCAACAGGAACCATGCCATGCCTACCTGGGTCAAGTGCAATAGGTACCATAGTTGCAGCAATCATGGCAGTTGGAAACAATATCCCTGACTCAAGGCTACAGAAGGTCATTGGGGGAAATGGCACAGACACCAGTGGACATACATGATGGCAACAATTTCCAGGTATCTTACATGGGCCGACATTCCCATGTTCCTTTGTGCCTCACAGCTAATCCACCAAATTCTTCCTGCTGGGGTATAACATATTGAGATGACACACCCATGCCAAGAGGTGTTAGACACCCACCTGTCAGCAATGACAGTACTGCATTGAACACTGCTAGTGCAAAACAGTTTCCACTGTTAAGTTGGTCACCAATGAGGTACACATGTTGAAACTTCCTTTTATCAGAAACCCCAATAGAACACAGAAATGAAGTTGCAAAAGAGATTCCTGAGGTATGGGATTGATCATGAGTGCTAAGCTGATCCCACTATGAACCTGAGTAATAATGGTGGCACATACCATTCAGTGTGACGCCAACAAATCCCAGAGTGAATAGTACAATCTTGCTAGATCCCCAAAGAACATAGCACTGGTGAATCTAAGAGATATAAGAGTTTGACATACACCATGAATTTGCACGCTTGCAAACATTGTGTCAGCTAAAGCACTTTTGAGAATGCATTAGCACCAGGAGGGACCAGCCAAAGTGAGATAATAAGGTTGTACTTCATGAATGAACCTGTGAAGGCAGTTGCAGTTCTGGTCGTGAGTGGATTTCCATTAGAAAGAGTACAGAACATGCCAATAGAAGGGAACAACACATACACACAAGCACTCTTCAAGCTGTCCTGGTGCAAGTATTTTATCAAAGGCTTGAAGTCTTGAGTTTTTGCTGCATGGAAGACATCAATGGCCTGTCGTGTGTAACCAAATATATCCAATGCAACATAAAGACTTGAGAAGGCAAACAAAAGGATGATGCAGATGAGATATAGCCTCAAACTAGACCTGTTCCAGTTGTAAAGAACATGCGTGCAGAGACCAAAGATTATCATATACATCCCTATTTGAGAGAACATCACAGTCTATTAAGGAAAATTTTCAATCAAAAACTCACCATATGTGAGAAGCATAGACTAAATGAAGGGGCATGTAAAAACACATGGGTATGAAGTAACAAGAGATCCACTGACCAAGAGGGTGGCAGTTGAAAAGACAATGACACTCTCAACTGTAACAAAGGGAGCAAGAAACTCCTCAAAGCCATCTTGAGAGGACATTGAATTACTGAAGAGATGGAAAAGTACAATAGGCAGTACTTGAAAGAAACCAAGCTGAGGGCTTTATCTGTATCACTGGTATATGTGCATAGCTCAGAAAATTAAATACACATGGGCAATCATTGCAACCATAGCCAGATATGCCAGATGTGCAATATTTGGGATGTTAGGAACCAACAAGGACAGTAGAATCCTCGGATCAATCAGCAACAGTTGTGTGTCCTGAAAATGAATCAACACAACCACAAGGAACCGTTGAGCTTCAGCCTCCTCAAATCAAAGATGTGGTTCAGGCACCTGAGAAGAAAGCTAAAATGACTAGTTAGATGGAAGCTTCTCCAACCACTCTTCAACCTTCTGAAAGCAAGTCCAGAATTACCCACAATTGTGAAACATCAAGAAATTGAATTATTTCCCACCACTTCCTTGATCTTTGTACACAGACTCCTCCCTGTGTCTTACAGCCCTTTTCCTGGGTAGTGATCCCGGGTCTAAAACTACAGGTTTGTTCATGTCTCAGTTATGTGCTGGAACTACGGGACTACTCCCTGCAGTGCATGAAAGTAAGTAGCCACTAACAATCATGAGTAGCTGGATGCAGTGAGTCGGTACATCTGTTACGAATTGCCCCACTGTTCCTCTTGTTTCCTTGGTCCCCGGACTATTATCCTTGACTTCCCTTTGATTCCACTTCATTCCATGTCCCCAGTATCGCATTATGGCTCCCTTGATGTTCCCAGCCATTCTGGATCACTCCATACCTTGTGTTCATCATTCCATATGATTTCCATCATGATATTGCTGTACTTGACATCCCTTGATTGTTCCATCAGTTTCTACCTGACTCCTTTGATATTCTTTGATGTTCCACATTGTTCTTTCATCTTACTATACTTGGATTGGTTTCCATGACTCAGAATGCTGTAGCATTGTCATATATACTCATGGACACCTGTAGATAGTTCCCCAGCTTGTCCACTTCGTCTCTACACCCAGTACACAGTGTGAGATGTTCTGCACAATGCAAGACCTTCTCCCTTCGACTCCCTGACCCCAGATGAGGTGGCCTGAGAGGCCTTAGACCTAGTCCAGTTCTTGACAACATCAACCTGCAGCACAAGGGGATGTTGGAATACTTATTTAAGGATGATTTGATAATGCGGAGAAGTTCTACAGGCCATGAAATCATCATCAAGTGGGCTCGTCGGGGAAGAGAATACAGAAGAAGCCGTTGAGTTCTCTGGTGAGGTGAGGACCCACCATCGGTCGAGAGTGATAACCCCAACTTTAGTGACGACTTGGGAGACCAGTGGAGATAGGAAGCTTGGTGGTAACCACCCAAAGAGTGCATATTGGTACAAGCTTCCCGACCTCGATAAGCTTTTTAAGAAGTTAACATGATTCATGAGGCGCGCATAAGGAGGGTGAGCGTAGTACGAAAGAGACCGACCAAGGTCAAGGAAATGATAAACAAGTGCTAGCTTGAGCCCTAGCGTGACGAGCTGGATAATGTTCCGTGAATAACGTTACTTGCCTTTCTCCTTACCACCATGTTTGGCTTGCGGGTTGTTTTACTCTGCACGCAAGAACCAACATTCAACTGTTATTTGCTCGATAAATATATGAAAGCCTCACTAAAGGTCACTATTTTCTCAGTTTACAAGCCCAGTATATCTGCGTCTCGACTAATAGATCGAGAGCTCGGTCGCCACACGCTAGCTCTTCACCCGGGATACCTCCAAGATCAGCAGTACAACTGGTATTGTCATGAGAGACTGGAGTCCATCCAGGTCGTACCTACGACCTTTATCTTCGCTGTCTTTCCCCTCTTGCCTCTCAACCTCTAGGTGATCTACATCACCGCTGGCCCATTCCACATCGCTCGCCGTAACCCTACGCCGCCAATATGGCCTACTGAAACGAGTCGTGATATCTTGACAGTATGATATCACCGGCTCTGTTGATCCCTATAATCCATAGCTGACGCTTTAACCTTTGAATACTCAGGCAAAGTTCTACAATCCTCCGTACAACACCGGAAGAAATAGCCAACGTGCTCGAAAGGATGGCTGAGCAGGCTCGAAGATCAATGGGCACTGTTTCGGAAAGTTTATTGAGGTCTGGCCCGCTTCCGGAAGCGACGGAGGTCGAGGCTCGTCTAAGAGGGGGGGGGGTGATAAGCGACTTTAATTGTCTTTATGTTACTAGTGTTACCAACCCTCGCGCAGGTCTCGTGGTTTGTGAACGTCGGCATTGTCGTAGTAGAATGACCTATTATAACACCAAAGTCATCCTTTATAGCCCTTTGTAAAAATGATGACACAACCGGGAGAGATGAAATAACTCTGAAAGGAGACCGTGTGGTTGAAAAAGTGGGAGAAGACGACAACATCCCGAATTTGATGGCCACGTTTCCAAATCTCCTCCAAACCCGTCCCAAACCACATCTTTAAACACTCCTTAAACACTTCCGAATTCACCTCAATTCACCATCAAACCCGCCTCAATCTCCTCCGAAGAACGGCCAAAACATTTTCCGAAGACGCCGATCCCAAGTTCATCATACGACCTATTCGTTATTTTGGGTGGCAGAAGGTTCTGCTCCTTCATCTCCTCGCGATCTATGTGGTATAGTGTGCGTTATTAGAAGCTGCCATCCTCTTAACACCGTGAAGGTCGCAGTAAGTTGCAGTATGACATCTTGTATGGGCTGAGCTGCTTTTACGCCGTGGCTGTCCGTTGTGCAAGAGGAGACGTTTAGGATATCCGGATGAGCCTCCGGGCATATTGGAGATCTGTCTCGAGCTCCTGACATAAAGTTTGCCTCTCGTAACTTCAAGCGCTATTTCGTCGGAGGTTGAGCCCCTTCCTCCCCACAGGCTCAAACCCAGCAAGCATCGTTATACCAACGGGCTGCGCTGAATAATCCCTTGCATGGTGGCCGTCCGCTGAGTGAACTTTCAGTTTCGACTGTTGATTTGTCTTCAGTCTCAACGTAGACCGAGGGACAACAGTGCCAATGTACGTGCCTCACTAGCCCAATGATCATCATCGCAATGAAAAGATATCCTACCCTGGTTCTGTTTGGGGGAAGATCATCCAAAGGGTGCTTTGAGAACTCGCGACCTTTGAAAGGGGATGCAGCGAGCCGTTCAAGTGCAACGTTTTGAAGACCGCTGTGTGAAGAAACGCTGTCCCGACCTTGATATGACAATTTCCTGAGCCTAGACCAAGGCGCCGTGGCGTGTATCAAACGATAGACCGTAGTATGACCAATGGTCATTGATGATCGACTCCTTGGCCGGTGCACACTGAATCAGAGGAGAGGATGAAAGCAGGTGAGGCTCAGATGTGGACGGTAAGCATACGTGTTGCGAAGCAGACCGAAGCAAGACCGAAAAGGTGATGGTAGTCGAAGAAGAAGCGCTGGTTTGAAGCTTGTATATCAATATAAGATTGGCTGTGTACAAATGTGAGCGACGCGAGATAGTGAGGTACTAGCTACAAGTAGTCGTACGACTGGGAGTGATAGGTAGTAATCGGCACGGCATACGCGGGACCCTTTTGAACGCTGGACCACCAATCCATGAGAACTAATGCGAGCTCTCGCTGCCTGTCCGCATCACCTGCAGGATAACCTCAACGTCGAAGAGAGGTCACTGAGATGGCCATACTGTCCCATAGCCGATCGCGAGCGTAACGGCACGCTATGACACTCGAGAACGACAAAATGGCCAAACGAGGGAGCAGACGTTTCGTTGATGCCAAATAAAGGGGTAATTCTATCGGGGAGAGGAGAGAAAAAAGCGAGGTGCCCTCGTGTATGACAGAGGCAATTCGGGAAGTAGAGATAGTTCGGCCTTCAGCGGGGTCACGAGCGAGATGGGGGCGGTGGATGTGTTCGTGGACCTTGCTGAATACTCGTAAGGGACGACGTTGGAAACTCGGAAGTGGTTTCGACTACTCACTGTCAACGACGCGGCCCGACAGATGTCCTTTCTCCAACCTCCGAGTCCGTGTTCATCCCATCAAAAAGCGCGTCCTCATCGGGAGCCAACCCGACACCCTTGAAAACGATATCCTCCAAGCCGCAGGTTTCGTGAATGTCTTCAAGCAATCCGTCATCTCTTCCACTGACGTGCGCCTAACATGAACTCCCTGACAGATTGAAGCCGTGAGCTGGCAGATGATGTGTTGAATAAGGGGAAGACGGGGGCATGTAGGAGGAAACGCTATAGTGAAAAATTTAGCGATTTGGTTTGGCCAGAGGCGTATCGTTCAGAAAGAGAATATGCGAGTCGTGTGGGTGATGAAGACGAAGTTCCAGTGGATGTAGGATTCGTGCCCTTGGCGCTATCGGGGCTCTTGAACTTGAGTAGCTGGATATTATTGTACACGAATGAACATAACGACTTGATGAATGTTCTAGTCACTCACCAGCATCATTACCGTGCTTCTCGCAACTATTGATTGAGACATTGAGCTAAAGAAATGTCGTGGATGATCAGGATAATTGGTTGCAGATATGGACGCGCTGGGAGCCAGATGAAACCCTGGAGCAGTAACATTATGGTAAGCTGGTCGGACTGGGGCATGTGTGTTGGTCTTCAGAGACGCACCTGCAATTTCCAGTACTATCGTTGTTTCACCGAAGGATTCAAAGGCGGCCCTCGTTGACCTCAGCACATCGGCAGCCGTGTCCTACAAACCCGTGGGTCTTAGTGGGTTTGAAGGGTGGCAGAGGGTTGTACACGTACCTCACACGCTGCTCGACCGATTCGTAATACAGAGTAACGATGGTAGTCGCAATGCATGGAAATGAACATGGTGGTACGAAGGAAGTGGCGAGTAACATGAGTCACGTACCGTTATCCAGGTTGTCACACCGGCGCTTGTTATTCGACCGCCTGAACCTTCATCGACTATCGTACTTCCGAGCCCGCAATAGGTGTTTAAATCGTCTTTCCACCCCAACATGCTCACTCCACTTTCCCTCCACGGACGTGCGTCGTTCATTCACCCCAAGCGAGATCCGTCGTTCCCACGAGTGACGAGAGACGTTCCGTCGCAGAGAACGGGAATGATTGCCGAGACTAATACTCTCCGGACGTACGGCGTTGGTCGTTGGCCAAATAACCTTTTCCTTTCCCATGACAATGATACACAGCAGCTTCAGGTCTTATTGCCGACTGGGGCCGTCTTACCCAGCGAATTGGTCGGCTGCGGCTGCTTCTAGTGGCATTACGCCGTACAAGACTCAATATGATTCGATAGAGGTCCTCGGAAGCTTCATAAGGTATGAAGTATTTCGGCAGGATACATTCGAGTGCGATCAGTCTGCGGATTTCATTAAAAATTGGAGGGAAAGCACCATCCTTGTTCGAATGACTACAAACTCCACTAGGCTGGATGGCTCCACATCGGCGATAGGATCCCGGAGCTGCCTTGGCTGTGTGGCAGCAAGGCCTCATGATTATTTCTTCCTTTTATCCTGATGAACAGGAAGGCTGTCCTGCACCACTACTACCGGAGTGCGTAACACACATCAATCCGGCTTCCGAAGCAAGGTTCCGCTCCATGTCGTGAGTTTTGTTGGGTTATCCGAGCCCTGTCCCCTCATTCGCACATCATCTGTGCGTAGCTCCGACACCACCACTTGCGATCAGGTATTCCGCGAAGTTCAGTCCCCTTCACATCGTGATATGCGAGCAAAGGAAGTTAGGCTTCGGCTCACGCGACCCCTCTCATGATGGTACGTCTGTTCCTCGTAAACCATGACAGAATTCGAGCTTGCGTGTCGTCAAAGGCGAAATGACTCCCGAGCGGCTTGCCAGTGGCATTTCTCATTGCTTCGCACATCCCGATCAGTAAATGTATGAGATGATAATCTTCATCAAATATGTCGATGTCTCTACGTTGACTAGCGCTATCAGGTAGGCAACAGTTACGTGTACTGGGGGAAGGTTTTCCTAGATCAAATAGTGGAGACATGGCTATTGAGACACGGTGAGAATCTGCCCACTCCAACTCCCTGTGATAAAAGAAGCACTCAAGAATGTCAAACACTGTTTCAGAATAGCATCTATATTCTCCCCGACCTATCAGTTCCGTCGCCGCCTTGACTCCATACAACGGGTTTGTTCCCATGAATGGCCCCCCCCCGAAGTCGAGGTCCGTCAGCCGATGCAGCATATAAAGAATTCCGATACAAACACCTGAGAACGTACCATCGACGTCTATTTGGCCTTCAGAATCAGATGGCGTCGGATAATCTCAACGAAGACTTGCAGAGCTACCTCACGGTTGTGAATGTCATTGTATCACCAATCGCAACCTTCTCGGTAAGTCCCTCTGGAGCGTCGGTCCTGTTCTACAAATCTATCACTTACGCATCTGTATCAGCTTGTTTTTCTGGTTTATGGTGAGTACATTGGCGAATCGACATTCTAGTTATTCATGCGTTTCACGAGCAGGGATGTACATCATCATTTTCGGTCTTTGCATACATCTCCTCCTCCATCGAAAAAGGTCCGGATCTCGATTATACCTGGCATGCACCGTATCTCTATTCGCCCTGGGCAGCCTATGTGTCGCCTCTCAAGCATATGATTTCACACAACAAGCTATTATCGAGTTTCGTGCCGCGAAGACGCAAGATCTTGAGCCTCTCGAGAACCACTTGACTCATGATAAAGGGCAAACCATCTCAATGTAAGCCTTTTATACGGTTTGGGGATGTTCTTCATGTTCTCATTATCATGACACCTCTCTCTTTCTCAGATCTATAATGAGTGGTGCATTCACCGTCATGAAGTGCGTTCGGGCTACATCTGTTATATCGCGACTGACACACAGGAATTTGAAGCGCTCTCGCCGACCTCATGCTGGTGAGCTGCCATCAGGTGGAGTCTGGTGTTCTCACTCTTCCTGTTCAATGTTTATTCTAGATTCACCGGTGCTACATTCTTTGGGGATCTAACAAAGTGATACTATACCTCTTTGGTGGCGCGGCTATTGTGCTCAATGGTACGTTATTGCAATTTCGGTTACAGAAAGGAGCTAAATATCAGCTTGTGAGTTAGGTATATCTACTGCAACCTGGGCCATGGCGTGCATTGGGATAAGCAGTCCCACGATGGCACAGATATGGGATACAGGAGTGCACATTGATAACATAAACAAGATAGCCATTGCGGTATTCAACAATTTTGTGTCGTTGCTAACAGGTGAGCTCTTCTAATCGTGCTCAGCAACGGCACTGACAGTCCCGAATTTGTGTTCTCTGGACCTCAGGGGCAAAGATCTGGTGGACCAGTCGGGCAGCCGGACATCTCATGGGTATGCCCATGGACGCAAGATATAAACCTATTGTTGCTGCAGTGTAAGTCTGTTTTGACTCTAGCTAGCAACCGCACAGCGATTTATTATCTGTCTATAGCCTGGAATCAGGAGTATTGTATCCAACAACCCTGATTGCCTCGATCGTGATACCTCTCACAGTCGATCCGGGCTCTCACGGAACACTTCCAATTGACCTCGACACTGTTGCAGCCCTCATGTCGGTGCGTACCTTGGTAACTCGTCCATTACATAAACTCGACTCATGTTTCGGAACTACGTAGGGCTTGGCCCCTACCTTGATTATCGTACGCGTCGCATACGGAAATTCGGCCAGTAGTGTTCAGCAAATGATGCCGGCTTCTTTCGCCACCCAGTCCTCTAAACAAGAGGCTGGTCTCGCGAGACGTGCATTGCAGATTACCGTGGACATTTGTTCCCATCGGCAGGATGACGATCTCCGAGAAGATTGTGGAGAAGCTGAACCCGAGATGAAGGACAACAGTCGGATAGAGTAGACTGCGCGGAAGGACGACATTTCAGACCTTGCGTTACACCAGGAGTTCGTAATATTTTACTCTTGTTCCTCTGTCACTAAGTCCCTATTTATTGCTTTCCCCGAATGCCGAGCCTCCCTTTACAAGTCGAGATCAATCCTAGTATGCAACTCCGTTTGTTCAATTTGCCAATCGATTGGTTTCACCTGTCAGCTTCATACCGTTTGTCATCGCTCACGAGAGTCTGATGAAGTTGGGCTCACGGGCGTATCACTATACCTTCGAGATGCCCAGGAGTTCACCCGGCCACTAACCTCCTAAAAATTGAACCAACGAGTAGGACGACGAGTCAGGGTGCAAAGATAGCCTGCCTTACCCAACCCATAATTCCGTGATCTCCGAAGGTGCTGAGGAGATTGCGGCTTCCAATAACCCGACGAGAGGGTAGCTAGCTGTACCACAAAAAAAAAATTGGTAAGACAGAATGACGGATCTTTTGGAGTGCCAAACCGAGAGGAGGGTTGCGTTATGATTGAAGGAGCATGGCAGAGCGCCTCCATGGCAACTTGGAGCCGACTGGGGGGGGGGGGGGGGGGGGCAAGGC
>JANHQD010001790.1:2989-56230 GCA_024721195.1 Marasmius sp. AFHP31
AAGCCACAGAATGAGAATCCCATATGCACCAATGGCAAACGGTCTATTGCGAGTGTAGACAGCGACCGGCCATCATCCTGCATCCCGGCCGTCCTCGTCCATCTACTTCTCAGTATCTCTAATTCTTTCTCTAGTGCCTTGAAGACGCCAGAATGCATTAGGAGCATCCGAACGAGTTGACCCTCGTGTTGAAATGGATTGTTAACGTCCGAACGCCCCTTCTTTCGCAGAAGGACTCGGTTATTATCTCGTCATTGATGCGACAAGCAGGATGTGAAAATGGTCCTGAATTTGGTGGGTACATCCAGTGCACCGGCAATCGCGGTATGCCGTACGGAGGGAGGGTCGGATAGAGTCAAGTATTGGGTGTGGGAGAGAACTGTCGAGTGTATCTATATGGCGCTCTCAAGGACTTATCGCGAGGCCCATCCCTTCGGGTTTACGAGGTCTGTGTTGTCATTTTATCTATTATTTTGTACGGTGCTTGTGGTGCCCATACGTTCACTACAGTCTGGGTATTGTCTCCCCTTCATTCCTGAAGCACACAGTCGTCGCTCTTCAACTCGTTCTGCAGTTCCAGCGCGGCCTCCCTTGTATGACTATAACCTTCACTCCTTGAGATGCGGTTACGCCTACTTTTATGCTTTCATAAGGTATGCACCCCCGAAAAGATGGGAAAAACGGAAGAAAGCGGTTGAGCGAGCAGTGACCACGGTTTCTGTCAGAGATTTTACCGGGATCGATGTGAAGAAGTCCCCGGAAGGAGCCTTGTTCGTTTGGGGCTTTGAAACGGGCGAGTCTGATCCGGAGGCTGAATGAGTCGTCTCTCAAATCCGTTGCTCTTATATATATACTCGAAGGGCTGTACATAGTCTGCTCATGGAGGTATTTTTTAGGTACATGTCGACCCTACCAGAGACAGATCTGATGGTAAAACTTTCACGCATAATCGCGAAGAGGCTGATCTCTGGGCCGGGGAATCAACGACTTCAAGCTTCAACATTGAGATATTGGCCACATCTCACGTAGTTCCGAGACTCAAACTCGCACCTAGCCGTTCTTAGGCTTCCTTCCCATTATCCATGACAATATCTGCATTCTCTCCCTCTGCTGTCTGACCCAGCA
Organism: Marasmius sp. AFHP31; assembly: GCA_024721195.1. Taxonomy (NCBI): domain Eukaryota; kingdom Fungi; phylum Basidiomycota; class Agaricomycetes; order Agaricales; family Marasmiaceae; genus Marasmius; species Marasmius sp. AFHP31. Next base: position 4,115 of record JANHQD010001790.1, read on the forward strand.
AAAGATCATCTTCATAACGACCACTTAGTCCCTCAAGCTTTCCCGAACAGTACCACTTACCTTGCGAGCAATGCAACCATGAAGAATCATTAGTGATTCAGGTGAACGTGATCTCACGACTAGTGACCCGTGAATCAAGGAGAAAACACAGAACGTGAGGTATCACTTGTTCTAGCGCCGGCGGACTCGACATTTCGTTCGTCAAATCGTTGTGTAGCTATCAATCTGGGTTGTAATATTTTACATTGACAATAGGTTCTCTCCCTCAACCTGCCTTGTCTTCCATTATGCCACAATCTCGGTGACCATCGGCCAGCCGAACACTACGTTGTGCATGAATCTCGGGATCCCCCGAATCCCTTCCATTGAGAAGTTACCGATGGTCTTAGACTGTGTGGCGTCCGTTTGGTTAGTACTTAGCGGGTGATTTGACCTTGCCGCGTTGATATGGCTTTGATTTACACTTTTCTGTTACTTAATCCCTGTGTGTTGTATGCATCATTAGTTGATCGGTGTGTTTTATCGGCCTTTTACGACCCCAAGCTCATCGAAACTGAAACCCACCGCACTTTCATGATGGTTGAGTCGCGCTCTGAGATGCAATCCAGGATGATTGTAGATATCGGAGCTCACTCCCCCGGAGCGCGAGCGAAATTGCGTCTTACCTGATTGAAGAAGCTAAGGGTACATGCACCGTAACCTTACACGGGACACAAGGTCCAACGAACATGACACGCATGTTCGGTGAAGGAACGTGCCGTTGATCATGAACATGGCACGAACATGGTGCGAACATGAACAAAGGGGATTATTGCTGCCTAATAATCCCCTTTGTTCTTGCCCATTCCATGTTCGTGCCATGTTCAACGGCACGTTCATTCACGGAACATGACGCGCAAGTTCACCAGTACTTGCGTGCCGTGTTAACCGATCTGCACCGATAGTAGGTTTCGAACCTGGACCCATATACACCCATCTGTCATATATCACCGTTCGACCCATCCAAGTCTGGTCCTGAGCGGCTTTACTGAGAACTAAGCTTTGCATGAGCCGAAGAGTATATATAGGTCGAGTCTATTAGTACAATACACGGTAACGATTCCTATATTCCGAACCGACAATGATAACTTTCGGATATCTCCTTGGCTTCTCCGCCTTAAATTTCCAGCGCTCTGAAAGATCCTGTCAACCTTTTGTTGTCTTTCACTTCTCCAATTGGCACTCCCTCCAAAAGATCTTTGTCGCGAAACACTAGTTCTGCAGCCACATAGCTGTCAAGACTACCACTGAACGTTTTCCGAAAACTCCATGCCGTGATCACAAGTACCAATATAAGCCACAGGATAAGTGTCCCATACGCACCAATGGCAAACGGTCTATTGCGAGTGTAAACAGCGACCGGCCTCGGAACCTGCGCGGGAAATACGAGACTGCTATCCCTTGATAAAACTCCAGTGGCCCCCGTATAATGCGCGACCGAACCCCAAAGACCCTCTGATATGTTTGTCGGGCCTAGTGGGGTCATGATGGTACCTCCCTCGCCGCTTGCTAGATACTGGAATCCCAGCCCTCGTATGACAGACCCTTGACGGAAGTTACCATCTCTGGTCCCCGGGTCGCCCAGTACGTAGAACGAGGCGAATAGAGGATCCAGTAAGGGTTCCGCATTAGTGGACTCGCTGGAATTAAATAGCCTCTGGCGAGAGAATTCGGTAAACGTGCGATTGAGTCCAGAAACGACCGCAGTTCCAGTAGTCAAAATGGAGTGGCATTGAATGAGGGCCCGACTGGAATAATCGGTGGCGGAATATTCGAGTTCGTAATAAACGTAGCCAACGTTCTCGGACTGCGCTTCGTCGTGGCTTCTGCTGAATGCCGAGCTCCAGGTGGCATTGTTACACAGGCTCAATGAGAATGTTTTGAAGCCGGTTTGGCCATTAAAACCTTGATTACTGATCATCACTTCCGGTGAGTTCCCACCGGCGTGATAACCAAAGCGTGAAAGGCAGAAGGGACCCCACGAGGTGGTTACATTGCTCGTATCCAAGCCCGATGAAGCAATGTCCATGGGGACACACGATCCTTGCAAATGGAGCCCTGGCAATGTGGCGGTCGCGTTACGAACGTCCCCCGCAAAGAAGAATTCTCGCGGTTGAACTGAGGTGGCCGTCTCGATGGATCCGACGGGGAGAAAGACACTAGTGTTGTAAATGTCTGCGACGGAGGTCCCCGTTGCCCACGATCCCATCCCTACTCCCGCCTGGGTGTACCCGTTGACCTGCTGCATCCTCTTATAATTTGTGGTACTGGGTTGAATTTGAACGTTCTGTATGACCTCCACTTGTCGTACTTGATAAGCTCGGCGCAAAATGAGGGGATTGACAATCCCAACGACACAAGTGAGGGCATAGAGAACATATGTCAACGATGGCCGGGTGGATGAATTGTACGAGTCCATCATCGATGTGAACATGCCTACGGGCCCTTTCCACTTTTGGTCTGCCAGCCAGAAGAGCTCCTGCCTGGAATACATATATGTTAGTACCGAAAGATGCTAGGGGCTTATCAGCACCAGGCAGCGTACTCACCAGCTTCTAGGGGCACTACTCCGATATTGAAGCGCAGAGACACCAACCCGGCTCAGATGCAGGCCCGTGATCGGGACATGAGCTTGTGCGAACACCGTGAGGAGAAAGTCGGGCAATGTGGTCAAAGCCCACGGTGGACTCGGACTTCGAGTGCCATGTCGTACGGCTTCCTCTAATAGCCAGAGGAGGCCCGCGATATAAACCACCCAAATACTGATCAAGACGAGACTGAGGGGGAAGATCTTTCGCTCGAGTGGAGTGCGAACGCTATCGACCTCTTTATCATTCGAGTGATGCGAGAGCGACCGACGTAAAGAGGGAACGAATGACATCTCGGTGATGTGTCTACCTGAACCCTGTTCGTGTTCTGGACTCTTTAAGTACGAAAGGCCTGTGTGCGAATGTCGAGTGGCAACGATCCATCAGAATCCATAGACCTGAATATAAGCCCTTCGTGCACTCACGCGAGAGAGTAATGCACCTCTTCAGGAATAGCGCAACCCACAAGTCATTTTTAGTTTGGACCCACATATCTTGCGGGTGCAGTCAAGTCTTCAGAAGCTGAGCCTAGAATCATTCACCAACCCAATCGGTACGGAGGCGTAGACCAGAGTTAATGTCAATTGTGATGGAGGCGAAATCATGGTCCCGGTGTACGTTAGAGCGCATGAGACATGTTTCGCATTGAATAGCAGATGGATTTAGGTTCAGGAATCATGATACCAGTCGAAGGTCCTGTCAACTTGGCCCATGCTCGGGACGACCACTGTGCATAACGGGGCTCTAGTCTAGTTCCGATGGACAATTTTCAATCTTGAAAGTCAGGGATGCCATTGTAAAATCAATCCACACAACGACGCTAAGGACGTTCCAATCGAAGTCCAGATGGTGGCGCCTAATCTCTAGACGTTTGACACCGGCAAATTCGTTGTGATACATTTGCATGCTAGCCCGATAGGGTGGAAGAACTTCGAGATCAGGTCATCTAATGGCATACAGTCACAAGGACGCCCGTCGCAATCGTAACGTGGCTTGTAGTAAGACGACTTGGGGCTTTGGAGTCTGTGTCGACCGAGAGGAAGTGTTGTTACGTATATTGGCGTCCCAGAGGGTGGGGGAATGCAGAGCGTGGACGTGGTAACCACACCGAACGAGCGAGCGTATCAAGGCAAGGAACAGAGCGCCAAAGCGGGCGATACGAGAGTTGCATGGTATGTACCTAGGCTGTTTTGAGCCAAAATTTAGGGGAGGAAGATCGGGCTCAAGCAATCGGAATATGACCGCCATGGTCCGTCGTTCAATAGAGGGGATAGTCGCTGATGTAAAAAGTCTCCGAGCGAAAGGTTCGTTCCACACATATGTTGACGGATTTCTTCGGTATCTAGGGAGTCGAAGCCTTGACGCTTAAAGATCTGAGGTCACAAACAATGTCAGTTCGGGGATGTAGACTCATACTCCGACATGTTTTGGCGCACCAAAAGTCCAACCATCAACATCCTAATTTTTCAATCCCCTCTACTCCCAATTCATACGAGTACTATACGAGTACTATGTACGCGCGTTGCGTTCAACGTTGGATGTTGAACACTGAGAAGTTTGGTGACTGTTACGTAGCCGGGTACAGCGCGTCTGAAGAATTGTGAGGTCTTTTGATTGAGTATAAATGACAGTATGTTGATGATGTCCGGCTGCAGAAAAGCCCGACATAAGACCTTGGAGGAGATAACGTGCATTGGAGTTGAAGGGTCTCCAGATCTCCGCAATCGCGACCGTGCCATTTCAACAATGGAAGCGGCTAGTACTCGGATGGTAGAGATGCTGATAGAACCTTGGTGTGCGATCCAGTGACGGTTACGGGGCCTCTCAAGTATGCACGAAGGTTGAAGACCTTGAACCTCTGGAGAACGTCGGTAGGCGAAACGGAGCGAAAAAGAACGACTCGCCGTATTCATAAACGAGACGCTTCCTACCGCCCGAGCCAGGCATACCAAGTTGTATTCCACTGATCCGAAAGTTGCGCGGGCCTCAAAAAAATTCGTATGTAGCTCATCGATATTCGGGCGGATGAGCCCTCAGGAATTATGAGAGTAGTGGTGAAGAGAGATAAGGTAAGATTCGATGCTGTGGGCAACGCACGAACCGGAATGATGCATGATGATGATATGTCCCAACGCGTCTCCGCGGTAGTAGCATCCTTTGTGAACTTTACTGCAACGAGATCCATGCTATCCCGAGACGAGAATCTGAATACCGTCTCCAGACCGATACGAATTCCTACTTTGAGATGATGTGGTACTAGCGCTCATCATCACCCAGGTTGACGATGAGTATTGCTCCCCAATTGAAGGTGGACGTGGCAAGGAGCACAAATGGAGCGACTGAGAATGTTGCTCCGATGAACACTGAAGACAGAAGTCGCTCTGGCGTGCGTGAATGTGTAAAAGGAGCTCACTCTGACGCAGTAGATACTCGGATCGGGCAATGGGTTTGAGAACAGGGCAGTAAGCGTGTTGGTAAGCTTCTTTTTCTTCGTTGGACGCAGATTCAAGTTGTGGTGGCGCTGCGACTGCGAGAGCAGGTCGAAGTTTAGCATCTGTAAACGGTAATTGGGCGAAATAATCGAAGGCTTGGAGTTTGCTCCTTCTGGCATTCGTGACACGTCTCCCACGTAAGCATGGTCGAACTGCTCTTCCTCACAGACTTCCCAGCCTCTCCTTCGTCTCGCGAATAGACCAAACCAACGGAAAGATCGCCGCTCATTGAGCTCCCATCCCCAGAACGAATCGATGACCTTGATGCTTGATGTGAAAGCGGCGGTGTTCGAAATCAGCCGGTATGCTCAAGGCAGTAACGATGGCGGCATAAGGAGAGAGTTGGGAGAGAGGCAGATTTGGAGATATGAAGCAGGAAACGAGGAGTTCGGCGTGCGGATTAGAGGGAAGGCTTGGGAAGTACCGTGGTTTGCTGAGTTAAATTGGAGAGAGAGGATGGGATGCCATTCGAGGTCTACAAGTAAACGAAAAAGGGTCTTCTGTCGTCAAAAATGCACGCCCAGTCTTCAGACGAGCCAGTGTACACGCGGCAAGGCAACACGTACTTTCCACAAACTACCCAATTCCGGGGTTGGCGAGTCGAGATCTGAAGACCTTGTGGGTGGTTGTAGTTGTGCAACTAGCAAAACCCGCGCTGATGGCCCCGGGAAAATCTCACGGTATGGCCAAATTCGAACAAACACTCCCACGAATCTTCGCCTCAGGTTTTCTCTTGAATTCTTTGAGTTCTTGACTTTGAATGATCTGGTTGCGAAGAAAACCAAAGGTCACATCGAAGTTGTACCGATGTCTCGAAAGAGCACTTTTGAGCACAAGCTTTGCCTTTCGAACCCTTCTTTCACCCTTTCATCCTCTCATTCTAGAGCTTGGGACCTCCCTCACATATCAGCGCGTCACCGACCCAGCATAAACCATTCCAACGGTATCAGCATTAACGCAAACTGACAACGAACACGGCACCCTTGTCAAAGGACTCCAGCGAGGTAAGTGCATAGAGCGTCGCTTCAACGTACCTCGGAGATGGGCCCGCTGTCTTGGTGTGGAATCTTTGGAATGGGCTCATTATTCTGACGGGGTCGGGCCTCGAATCGGGCCATAATTTTCGGATGAGTTTGAGAGTCAGCGGTGAGCACGATAAGACGCTTCTTTCTTCTCCTGGTGAGCTCAGACGTTGGTCCGTTACGGTAATCGGACGATGTGCTCAAATAGCTGGAATTTGTCCAACCTGGTATTTGTGTTTGCCGCCTTCAACACTATTGAGATCGCATGGTTGGAGCCCAGACTTCACGAGCCTTTTGACATGTCTCTTAGGAATGTGTCGCCAAACTACCCCTCCTCGCCGTATGGCTTGGCATTGCCTCAGTATATCGGGTTGCGAGTACTCCGACCTCAGGGGGCTCATGCACTGGGTACGACGCACTTCGTACTCGAGGGCAGTAGTCAAGATGATGAGAGATCCGTGTTCTATTCGTCATTCACCTGTTGGATCTTTGTCTGGTCGGGGGCGCAGGAATTTTACGTCGATAGAGCTAACTCAGGGTGTTTGATATGAGGCGTCCACAAAACCGTGGTCCCTAATATCGATGCACGATCAGATTGATTACAGCGCAGTCTTCATTTCACGAAACATTGGGTAACGTGCATCATGTCGCCATCTATGCCAGAGGCTTCGACCACTCTGACAGCGGCTCGCTCATCTTCGGAGAAGCTCCCAGTGATAGACGGAGGGAGGGAAACACGATGCAACATATAGATAGGTAGAGAAGAAATACATGATACACAATAGATACAAATCAGGGTCCTGAATACAGTCTCGAAAGGTGTCGAACATTTGCTGATGGCAGCAGACAAGGACGAGCGTACTAACGTCAGATCATCCAAATAGTTGTGAAGCTCTAGGTCTGAAGTCAGCGGACGCTCATAGAGGAAAGTTCGAATCAGACGTACGAGAACATCCACAGGTTCTGCGGGTTGTTGTAGGTGTCATGGGTATACGCAAAACGGACTGGATAAACAGACCAATGCGGTCAGAAGACTGGCCTCATCGGCTCATTCCCGCACTCACACTTGGGGGGCTCCGAGACATAGGCTGTGTGTCGCGCGTCAGAGACCGAAAACTGAGGACGTCAATGGGACTCGCCTATAGGTTTGTTTTCGTCCAACCAGCTCCAAGCTATATCCAATGAGGTAAGATGGCGTCTACAGATTGTGCTGCGGGACCTTACCAGTACGCCAGTTGTGCCTAATTGGGAGGTAGGATCAGCCCGACGATCTGGATGTGATATCGTGAGGAAGTGTATACCTGATGTTCGCTGATACAAGGCTAGCAGAATGTGGTTCAGTTCATCGAAACATTGAGTCGAGCGCGAATCGAGACTCACAGATCCGGAGGGGCCAATGGATCCTTCATTGCCATGTTCAACATGAGAGCTAGCTCGAGTCAAAATTCAGACTTACATTCTTTAGTCCAGCAGTCTTAATGTCGCCATCTAAATCGACCCAATCCAGGACCTGATTACCGGCCATTCCTATCAAGAAGGGCGTTTGAACGAATAAGCAAGGGCGAAACGACTCGCACGAAAGCTCGAACCTTTGAACTCTATGTTCTGGCCCGGTCTTCCTCCGAATACCGCGATCTTGGTGCCCAGTCTCTCATTCATGAGAGTGATGAACGTTGCACAAGTTGAGCCACAATTTCCTAGAAAGTGCTCAGGTGAGTCGTCTAGAAGATCGCCAGGGATGATCGTCTTACCATTTCCCACTAAAGAGACATCTAAAGTTAGACTTGATTAAGAATAGAGCTATTCAGGACTCACCAATGGCGATGTTGCTGCAGGCTGTGATCAGCTATCCAGAAACAAGGGAGGAATTTGGCTGACATACCTTGGTTCAAAGGGTGGCTCATGAGGTACAGTTTGGGAGAAGGAAAGAGTTTCACAGGTATCCTGAGAGTCCGAAAAGGCTTTCAGACTGAACAAGAATCAAGGCAAAATTTCAGATACGCACATGGAAGCGTTGCGACGTGGGGTCGCTCACGCCATTGATGGTGAATGGCTGCGTTGGATCAATGTAGTTGTAACTTAATGGCATCCGGGTCCCATTCAAGAATGCCCCTGTATGTCCAAGACGGGGATGAACGATGATGAGTATGTGCAAGGCAACGGTCATGCCGTATTGAACGTACATTGTTCAGCCGAGTAGAAGCTAAGAGTGTCGCCGTTCCCGAGTGCTATATTAGCAGCGACGAGCCTCTTGGCTAGTTCGTTGCCACGAATGGTAGTAACGAAACCACTGTCAAAGAGACATCGATCAGATGTGCGCGCCGGAGGTAAAACTGCATATCGTACGGATAGCCAATTTTGGCACCAGCGAGATATTGGAACAAGAATTGTCCCAGGCATACGAAGCCACCTATGAAAGCGCATCAGGAAAAGGGAGTGAATCTCGTTGTAACTATAACGAACCTCCATTGTTTGAGACATCAATCAGAAGACGCGTTACTCCGGCTGCCTTGAATGCATTGGTGGCGGCCACGACATCAGCTTGGAAGTCATTGAAACCAGTATCACCGCCTGGAAAGAATGATCCGACAAACATCTGCAGTACGACACAATGAGAATTATGAAGCGTGAGAAGGATGTCGGCGTACCACGCCCGTTTTTCCATCCGGAAGGATATAGTTCTTTAGGACATCGCTGCTTCCGGCCACCAAGGGGAGTCTCGGGCGGAACGAACCAGGCAGAACAATATTGACTGTGTGCGCCTTGTCAATAATAGCAGCCTTGGGTTGAAGGCGTTTTCGGGGGACAAAGGAAACTTGTGCTCTTCTATTCTCTCCATTAGTGTGAGGGCCGGCGGCACAATTGTTGGCCCAGCTAAGCGTAGCGGATTCAGTACCAGTCCGCAATTCGATCGATAAAATGCTTACTATGAATCCTTGTCGGTAAAGGAGAATCCTAGGAAGCTGGCAAGATAGGGGACCGTTACAGTCTCTTCAACCTTAGTGTCGAGCGGGATCAGCTTGAGTTTGAGAGATGTACGTTCCACACCCGTGGGGCCCGCTAATGAAGATAATTGAGCATGACTGACGGGCGAACAAGAGGCCCGTACCTAGGTCCCCTAGTCGCTGTGAGTAATCCTCATTTGCGATCCTGTAGCTTGAGAAAACCGAGTTGACACGGACGCCATGATCCAGAAAGTTACCGGAAACGCTCTTTGCGATGAAATCGACGTAGTCATACGGATCCTGGTCTTCGATCGCGGTAACTTTCGCGCCAGCAAGGCGAGCCCAATTGAACCCGATCGACTCGAAGTAGCCCGTAAACTCATCCCCCAAAAGGGAGATGAACTCGACGGCATCAGGAGCGATGTATATGGCCTGTTCACCGTTCTGTTCCAAGGAAACTATTGGGGTTGGGAGAATGTTTTGGAAGTATCCGAGACAATCCGGTAGCCAGCCTAGACATTCTTCTACATAAGCACACGTTCATGTAGCGAAGCAAGGCGAGAACTGACGGGTGTGGCCATCGTTAAGTTGTGTCGTGAAATCAAAAAGGTCCTTATTGAAATCATAGTCGGTCTATAGGTGCGAAGATTAGTCGGGTATGGACCACATTGATCGTCAAATGACTAACCTGATATGAGGTAGTGTTGAGCCTGTTCAGAGCAGCACGAATATTGATTGTTGACTCCTGAAAAGGTGCCGGAGAGTTCAGGTAATAATTCTCAAATGTGTAAAAGTCAAAAACCCGAGATACGGTGGTCAAGACGTTCTGGCGGAGGGTTTCGTTGAACGAGAAGGACTTTTGGCAAGCGAGAGCATCGGAGGGGGTTACGAAGTTTTTCCCTGCGATCTTTGCGCATGGATCCGCCGCTGCAGATGGCGCGGCATCGACTGCACGCAGCGAAGTCAAGGCTAGTAAGAAAGACAGTGAGGCGAATTGAAGTAGGGACATCTTCTGGACCGATTGGACCATGGGATGCACTTGTTCATCTTGCTGATACTTATACCTCGCAAGCAGAATGAGGAGACACAAATTTGGAGAACGATATTTTGGCCATCCGGGCATCAATCCAGCATGCGGAAACCTGAAAGGGTGTGAATGTAAGATGAACAACACACAGACGCTGATGAGACAGACCAAACGTTAGCATGTATGTCAAAGAGACAATTGCGAATGATGTCCTTGTACTTGGAGCAGCGGGTAACAGTTCGATGCTTTGAACTGTAAGGGGTTCCTGAAGAACTCTTGAGAGGGGCATTCGACCTGATGAAAAATCTCCGAAAACCGTGGCAAGATGACCGCGATCACTCAGTGGATGATGTATCGAAATATTCTCTCATCACTCTGTGGAGTGGTAACACTGTTGCCGGCCCTTGATATTTCTCGAAATGGAATACGACCTAATACACCTAAGGAAGCCCTGAGCTGGCATAGGAACGAATGACGCGGCGGAACAATTATACTTACAGGGGCCAGCATAATAAAAGGGGATTTAATACAACCGTTCGTTAGTCAAACTCAGGACACTACGGCACAGAGCACCTACGGCCTGGGTACTCGAGGATTAGTTTGATTACCATCGAATCATCCGTTCATGTACAAGACCAGTTCTCACGACATTTGTAGTATAAGGACATCCCGCACGGCTCCATATGCATCCTGCAGTTCACTTTGATCTTGCAAGAAGCGAGGGAGTCCAATCTTGACATACGACTAGGCCGAGAGACCAAAATGAACATGGCGTTCAAGAGCAAGGTGCGATTGTGGCTGTGAAGCTTGGTTGGAGGTCCGAAGAGAGCGCCGAAGATGACCGAGAAACGCGAGAAATCCGTACATATTTTGCGTTTTAGCTCCGAGAACAAGGACAGTTGGATGAAGGCTTACTCACGAGTTTTTACCAATATTGTATATTCTTGAGGTCAGTGGGACGAAATCAGAACCTAATTAACTTTTCGTCATCAAGGCACGGTGCATACGCCAAAGCTACATGTCGGTTCAGGACTCGGATATAGCCCAGGTCCATGGTACAGCCTGGTATCATTCAAAAGTGGCATTGGCCGCGGGTCCGAATGATACACTTTCTCCAAGCCGTCTTTGGTGATAGTAATCATGGCGCAGAATATTACTCGGTGCGAGGGAGAAACGTCGAACACTCTCATCAAATGATCGGAAAAAAGGTAGATCAATGACTCTGAGCGTCAAATGTAGGTCGATTGCCTCCGAAGGCTTCCCTTGATTGTTCCTGCCGTCAATAAAAGGTTCTCGAGCAACACAAGTTCTCCTGTGTACGTGAAGGAAGTACGGTATGAGCAACGACCTGCTCCGACGAATTGATATCGTGGCTTTTGGGAGAAAAAGAGGAGAACAAATCGGACAATAGCTAGCCCGAAACAGCACTCTGTGCCTGCGGTGGACTTACAAGGAGATGGGAGATAAGGTGAGGTGAGACGGGAGGATGAGTCGGGGTAATCATTGTGGCGCCATCTGCCAGCTGCTAAGCACTGTGTGAATGCTCCGAATACCTGTTCCCAGCCCGACCTGCCACGCCCATCAGGAGCTCGTACAACAGTTCAATCTGTTGTGTCCAGTGTAGGACGATGTCGTTAATTATCGGCAGTCGAGTCGAAGAAGGAGTCTAAGTTGAGCCTAGCCTCCTATACAGATAAATCCTCTCCGATGTCAAGAGGCTGTATGATTGCAGATACCGTGTAAAGGCAAAAATTCCTCAGGACACTCAATTTCACAGTTCATCAGAACTTTTGGTGGAAAGCCCTACAGCCACAATGATTTCGTCGAAGACGCGGTCATAACCCGTTATCCGGAAGCGTGCGTATCGCTCTTCAACTGGTGAGCTGTTTGTCATTGGCTGACCCCAATGTCAAAGATTACCACAGCGTGAAAGTGGGTCCCAAGCATCCCACCTTGTTCGATTTCGGGAGGGAAGACGCGGGTACACCTTTTTCAAAAAGGTTGTATCATTTGAAAGGTTGTATCATGAAAGAGATGGTCCCTTTGCCGTGTTCAATCACGGGTACCTGCAAAACTACAGGCAGAAGGATGATTGAAGTGCGAGTCAGTGAGACAGCCTTGACATATCTGGTAAGTTGAAAGGATGTACCCTCGAAGTTCAGTTGAGGTTACGACTCCACTACGGAACCCGTTCATTGAGGGCAAGACCCTGGGATCTGACTTTGTCCGTCCCTGGGTGTATATCCATTGATCGCTTTGTCAAGGTCCGAGGGACATGAACACACGATTTGATTCGATGCTGGAGGGAGAAAGCATACTTGAGCGAAGCATACTTGAGCGGAAGCCCTTCTAGTGGGGAAAATCAAAGCCTGGTTATCATCGTATGATAGTTGAGTTTCCCGTCGAAGGTCGCTCGGAATCGACCACCCTCACACCAAATTGCCAGCACTGCGAGCGAAACAACGCCGGTCACTCAATGAGCGAGGCAAAAGCTTGGGACACCTTGCTAACCGCATTCTCCTCAGTAATGCGGCGGATAGGGAATACAAAGTCTCGCGGAAACGGTCCACCTGACTCACCGAAGCAAGCATAACGTCCCCATCACACTTCAGCGGGGGATAATCCAAAACCCAAATCTTGTGGCCATACAGCCTTGGCAAAATATAGTGCAACCCAAGGTATGCCTGAAAAACGGCGGAGACTACTGTCAAGAGTTCAGTCCGAGCCATACGCCTATACGGGACGGTACTAAGAAAACGACGCTTTGAGAACAAGCCGGACTCTTGAATCATTTTGTATGAAATAGCCACTTCCAGTAATAGAATAGAGCGTGAACGTCGGCGTTAATATGAACGGAACCTCAGTTTGAAGCCCCTAATAATATGAGAATTTGAACGAACGGAATACGCCGCCTATAACGAGGATCATCTCCGCTCAATAAATCCACTAGTACGGGGCTACTCGGTAGAGAACTTTCGATACTGGCAGCACTCCAGTCCAAGCTGCGAACGAGAAACAGCAGTGTTAATGCTGTGGAGAAAAGCTCCCCTACAAAACACCTGTCCAAGGTTTCCCGAGCTGCCGGCAGTAGGTCTAAACTTATCGAAAATAACTTACCTGAGAGACTTGATACCCTCCCCCCTTTCCAATGGATTCCAATTTTGAAGATCCTTGTCCCCGAAAAACATGGACCACATGCAACCTGAGAACCCGGCGGCTTCCAAGCCCTCCATAATTGTTTATGCTCGGGTTACGGGTATCAAACGGCTCCGGAATCGGGTAGGATTTAATTCTATGCAAAACAAGAAAGAGGCTTTGTCCTCAACTTGTAAGTTTTGTATGTCTATTTCGACTGGTTCCCACTGGCCCGCGCGAGTTAGATCGGTTGGAGTACACCCGACGGGACGTACGTACCTTGAACTTCGGCAGAGATGAAGGTTTAGTCCTCCTATCCGAAGATCACGGCAAGAGCCAGGTCAAACGATTACAAGAAGCAAGACACTGAATCGAGTTCGTTCCTCAAGGTAATGTTTGCGAAAGCGAGGAACCATCTTCTGAATACATACCCTTGGGCCTTGGGCCTTGTATTCTTTGTACCTCTTCATCTTTTGCTCCTTGTTCTATCTGGGTGTTACCAAACTACAAAATCCAAATGGTATGGTAAAACCAGCTTCTAAAATGGAAGGCATGAGATCGTGCGGATATCACGGTACATAGATCGCACTTGCCAGTTCGATCCCATTCCATTCGACACCGTGCGGATAGACGTGTATGATCATCGGGGCACCACCATCGCAGAAATGGTGTTGAAGAGCCTTGTATCGAAACGGCGGCGGAAGCGGTGTGCAAGTGATGAGAATGGCGGTGGTGGTTGTGGAAAGAGAACGAACGGGGTAACTACGGAGAAACTACTCATCTCGGTCGACTATCACACAGCTCAATTAGGTTGTTCATGTTGAGTCGGACAGCAACAGCTCATGCCTCACGCACGAGTTTTGGGTTACTATTTTATAAGTTGTTCCGCACGGTGCTTGGGTATTATCTACCCTCATCCATGAAGCAAAAATCCGTAGCTATTTGATTCGCGCTACATTTTGAACGCGAGGAGCCGTCCCAGCAAGGGTAGTGCAGAAACAGCATCTGAGTTCGGCTGGTATGCCATCAAAGACGACGGTACAGAAGACGGAGAGCCAAATCTCGGTGGATATGGGGCATAGAGTGCGGAATTGGGCGCGGAGGGTGAACGTGATTGCAAGAAAGATGCGTTCGAGACTTGTATTGTTGATTTACGGGAGGGGCCTGAGTGTTACGACAAGTCTTGCTTGCGATTAGCGTCTCGTTTCATCGCCCAACCTGACCCAGAATGAGGCTTGCACGACGACATAGTCGAGTATGATCAACTGTTTCTCCCGTGAGCACGACATACTTGTCCTCGCCCCAGCAGCAAAATACCCCACCTCCTCCATTGCCCAAGTCGAAGCCGGATCCCAAAGTTCGATCAGACTCCGGCACGTTGCCAACACGTCCACCACTTTTCTTGACTTTCAACCAGATACACCCCTTCAAGCTTCGAAAGAAAGAGATCTGACGCTGGAGATTTTTGAACGTGATTTGCCCCCGCTGGTGGAGTAAACAATGTATCTTCTTTCAAGGTTAACTCGACAGAGAGAAATAGGGTTGAGATGCATCGGAGATTTCGAAGGGATTGCGTGGAGGATACAAAGGTACCTAAAGGGAGATGTCAGCTAGCGAAAAACGAGAGAAAAGATAGGACGTACTATCCAATCTTCATACCTCGTTCGCGTCGATTATCTAATCTCCTGTAGGGCGCCGCACGGCGCAACTGGGTATCCAATAACGTAAATCATTATGAAATTGAGTATTTCCATTCCGGGTATGACACACCAAGCCGCCCGCGACGGCTCCCTCCAGAATTCAGCCCTCCGAAAACCCCAAATAAACACCTTCAGGTTGAACCAGAGTTAGATTGGTTCGATGCTCGATACTGTCGATAGAGCTGAGTCTTTGATGAAGAGCTTGACTTGCACGGCAGATTGTAGTTTTCGAACATAGAGAGACGAGGTCTCGCATGACGAGGCAGACATACAAAGAGGTAGATTGGCCGTTGAGCTGATTTATGTATTGGCATCGAGCTTTGAGGTTTCGAAGGCGACCTCTCAGGTATATGCGAAGGTCAAAGACCTTGAACCTCTGGAGAACGTCAGCAGGTAGAAACGGAGGGAAAAATGACAACAGTCACATACCATATGCATGAATCTCGATATCCCCTCCGACGAGATGCTCAAACCAGGTTATACTTCACTGATCCTGAATTTACGCGGATGTCAAAAAACCCGCAGCTCGTCGACTTCTGGGTAAAGGGGTGCTCGAAAAATTTAAGTGGGAGAAGGCAGTGTTGAGGAGAGAGAAGGCAAGTCGGATAGAGGTGAGTCAGAATGATAGACGATGATAGGATATTCCAGGACGAGAACACAAGTTTGGTCGTCATGACCAGAATGTTACGAATTTTCACTTATGTAGACCTCCCTCGCCAGGCGTCTTCACCAATCAGTCTTGGAACAAGAGATTGTGGAAGATTTTTAGCGGGGTCAAGACCAGTAACGGCACTTTGCGAGTCTCGTTGGGGCTGAGGGGTCCAAAACAACGTCGTGCGGCCAGCTGGTTCGACTGGGAACTCGGATGCGTGGTGATGGTTGTGTGAAGAGGCTACGGTTGGGCTACGGGCCCGAGCTCAGCGCTCAGGGGTTAAGCCCATCGAAGTCACCTGATCGAAACTGCCATTGACGGGAGGCTCCTTCTCATTTTCCTCCACCCTTGCATTCTCTTACTCCAACCCCTTGATTCT
Organism: Marasmius sp. AFHP31; assembly: GCA_024721195.1. Classification (NCBI taxonomy): domain Eukaryota; kingdom Fungi; phylum Basidiomycota; class Agaricomycetes; order Agaricales; family Marasmiaceae; genus Marasmius; species Marasmius sp. AFHP31. Next base: position 20,094 of record JANHQD010001790.1, read on the forward strand.
CCGCGCACCAAAAAGCCGTTAACCCACAACAAACCGCTCCGATATCATAAGTCATAGGCATCGCCAAACCAACACACAGTCACGAACAAAGTGTGTCAATACGGTACCCGGGTCGTGGACCGACGGCGTGGCGAGGAAGGTGTATATGCGACTGACGCTGGAGGATCGCTACGATATACCCCGGGGCCCGAGGGTAAACACTGTTGTGGTACTTGGGATATGTGGAATGAGCTCGCTCTGACAAGATAATATTGGGCGATGAGTTGATAACGAGTGGTGAGCACTATAAAACTCCTCCTTTTCGCCTGACGCTTACCCTAGTAGCGAATCTAGGGCTGTAAGAGCAGCTCGGAGCTCGTCAGTCTGTTACTTCTCTTCGCTGCCGCCTTCAACACCATTAGAAGTGTACCAACCCAGACCTCACGAGCCTCCATGTCTCGCACAGATCTATCGTCACTCTACCCCTCCTCGCAATCTTCCGGCCCATGTTTGTCACCAAACCTTCATTTATGAACTTATCCTCCACGTTGTTCTTTAATCTCTCCGAACGTGTCGTCCCTCAAAGAAGCCTCGGTCATTGTCATCCCAATATCAATCAGGAAGCGGAGACGGCCTCCGAGCTTTGTGGGTACACCCATCAGACCGTGAGTTGCGATACAGAGGACGGGCAGTCGGATTACTACGGTGTATGGAAGGGGCGAAAGGGTAGTTTTGTCTACCCATCGACTGCAGGGAGGCAGTGGTTTATTCATTGTCTCCGCGGTTTCTGAGACAAGAGTTCAACTAGGTCCCATGCGGCGATGCCAGGGGCTCTGCAATCTATTTCGTCATTTCGATGGAGCAGCAAAGGAAGATTCACCGAAGCGTTTGATGGATCGCTGAGACGTGCAGGGATGCTCGAGCAAACGACGGGTCTAGAGATTGTGTTTGTTATAGGAAGGTCAGTGAGCCATCAAAAAGTCTGTGTATTTTTTCGTCAGGGAATATGAATCATGTTTACAGCACCTTGCGAGCCGAGTGCTCTCCTCAACACCTTTGCACAGATCGAAAGAACCCACTGGGTCGATCTTCATCCCAGCGGAACGCGATTGATCCCCGAAGACTTGTCGCTCGGCACTGATGTTGACGGGATAATCTGCGAGGATATCTCGACAAACCTCTCGCTACTCATATATCCTTCACTGTTTCGTTATCCGTGCCTACCAATCTCTACTTCGACCGTCGACGTACTTCTGATTTCTTTGAGGTCATGAAAGACTCGGATGGAGTGCTGATAACTTAGGTGTCTGTCAGGGTTTGGGTAACTCGGTGAGAGACCAAACCATGTGTATGATAGTGGTGATGGAATTCGAGGGCAGGCTTGGCTTTCCGCACGACCTCGCCCTACATTGGAAGAACCCACTGAGATGAGCGTCGCCTTGCAGACGCGTGGGCGAAAAGCCGTCGACGATTCAAAAAGGAATGAATCATGCTGACGGAGTGCCGTGACTCTGAGCGGCATCCACAGAGCAAGATCGGAGAAACGCGCGGGGGTTGTTCTCAGGGCGGACTTGATTTTTTCCCGTTTAAATTTCGTGGCCTTCAGAAAGCACAACTTGTTATATACATGGAGGCCGTCCATTTCGGGTACCCGCAGAGCGGCCTGTGGATGGAGTAGGGAGATGAGTCGAAATATTTAGACGCTGTACATGCCTTCGGAACATCCCGAGACTTGAACGGATGTGCCACAGCCGTCAGGATTGGTGATGTTCAATTTTAAGTGGTCGGAGATGGCCGAATGGAATGAAAAAGATGGCTACAGGGCGCGGTATCCAATCTTGTAGATCCCCCTGGCCAGTGGCTTTCGTGACGTTAAGGTTTATGGAACGAGTCTGGTCTAGTTCAATTCAGGTAGTGATAGTTTACAATAATAAAATTTCCTGCCCGGAATGCCCCCAACTCCCACCTCGTCTTCTGGTCAGATTACTATCTCGGTGGCTGCGGGCGAGTCATATGCATGCGGTACCACTGGATGTTTGGAGCCGAACACTAAGTTGTATAAGAGACTTGTGATTCCCTGAACCCCTCCAATCAAGAATGTACCAATTGTGCCGTCCGTTTGGTTAGCAGCGGAAGATTTGACCTTTGGCAAGAGCTCGACCATTCTTGTCTCTTGGATCTTCACACCCTGACTCCCGAAGTAACGAGGGCTCTGTACACAAACCATGTCAGCTCATGACAACCTCATATGTATGTTCGCCGACAAACCTCGAAGCTCCAGCAATCATTACCGCGGATCCAGCTGCCAAGACCGTCTACATAAGTAGACACATCCGAGTCGATTGTCGCGTCACCGAACTTTGGTACTTTGCCGACTAAGTCCAAGAATTCTTGAGCGAGCCGGTCGTGCAAGCTAGCTGCAAGGCCCATAGCTTCTTGTATATCTGTCTTGTACGCATTCATGTAGACGTGAACTACGTTGTGAGGAATGTCCCCCCGAGCTTGCCTTACAAGCGAAGAAAGGTGTGAACGTTGTAAGCCTTCAAGTGCCCAAGACAGCAAAGGGTGACATGTATACTCACTCGACGTTATACGAGTAGATATCGTTGGTGAGGAGGACCAAATCCGTTCCCAAGGTCTCTAAACGCGAGATAACTGGATCGTCGAAGATTGCGTCCGGAAGGTTCATGTGCATCCCCAATGTAGAGAAACAGGGGAGGACTCCAGAGGACTTGCGTCTGATTTCCAGATACGATTCGATACGGTCGGGGGTCCGGGAGTCGTTTCTTTCAATAACTTCTTCGACCATCCCGTCAAGGTATTCCCCGAATCTCTTCACGAAGTGACGCTGGAAGGAGGGCGTGGTTGTTTTAATGGAGTTCTCCCAGAACCTTCAAAGGCATCACGGCAGATCAGGGATAAAATACAGGGTGCAGAAAATGGTATTGACTTACTGACGAGCGACCTCACCACCGATCCATTCGCCAGCAGGTCGAGGAGTGTGTGGATTGTTTAAAGCGTCCTTGACGATGTCACAATAGCGTTTGGCCTCTTCGGAGGAAACGACGTCGGTGTGCTCGTCTACCAGAAAGATCAAGTGCATATAATCGCACGACACACGATTTCCGTCTATTTGTGGAGTCAGTGAGTCGAAGCCTACAGAGAGAACGAAGAGGAGTCCAATGCCTACCTTTGTTGAGGAGGGGGGTACTCAACGATGCGAGGAGAGCTGTGAAATATCTTGGACTCAGTGACTTCTACCAGAAGGTAGGTATCGCCAAACACTTACAAAAGTCGCATCGATCAAAAGCCTTTTGGGACTTGAGGCTGAACGCATTCAAAGACCCGATCCAATGAGCGGACTCTTCCTTGCAAACTTGGTAGAATGGGTTAATTTGGCGCGACCACGGCCAGTCTCGGAGCGTCAAGGGAAGTGTGTACTGTGTGGTGGACATTGGGATGACGGCCAGTTCAGAGATAGAGAGATGAGAGATGCATAGATATGGGATATTTCCTCCACATTTATAGACATTCTTAGATGCGCGGGGTACCCAGAAGATATTCGACAAATAATGTGCGGAAATGTGGGCTATACATTTACCCGCGAAGTGCGGTCATTCCAGTACTTCGTGGAGCTGCGTTGCCAGTTCATACCAGCTGTAATATGAATCAAACGCTAAGAAATCTGTCAAAATGTTCAGGGTAGTACTCACTGGTTCCAGCGTCTAGCTACAAGGTTCAGTGAGATTGAGCATGCGGCAATAGACGCTCGCCGTCATTGATTCCAGTTCATACCCAGACTGCAGGGACACGGCCGAAGCTGCGATTGGACCACAGTTGTTGTACTAGCGAATGCTATTGGACGCAAAAGAACTTCATCTCCAGGGGATGTATAGCCGCATGTCGAGGATATGAAGTCTCAGAATCTGGATACTAAATGAAATGTCACGCCGAGCTATCCGGGCGAAGGGTAAGTACTCGAGCGGTCAGAAAGTGTTCATCGATAACCAGTGTGGGCCTATGGGGGGCTTCCAAAATAACTTTTCCGCGAAACGTCAGCGGTTGAGAGTCTCGATTGAGTAAAGTTTCGGTAAGGTACCGAAGAGGTGAACGATCTGAGCACCCGATTCCAAACGAATATCCGAATTGCCTCGTGCACAAAAGAAAGAAAGATCAGCTCACGATTCGTCCACCTCTCCAAACTCAAATGAAACATTAGAGGAATTCCCAATCTTAATTTCTCCCTAGGAGGTTGACGAGGACGTTTTTGTTGCGCGATTGATTGTGGCGCTGAGCGCTTGAGGAGGGTTTACCCAATCCCGAAATCGTGAATGGAGGTTAGAGCAAGATCCGACCCGACCTCGGCTACCTAGCTAGACCCGAAGAGGTTCGAATTCTTCTCATACGTTAGGGATGCTATAGCACCGGAAAATATGAGTCCGAAGATTGAAAATATTTGAGGTGTCGTCCCAGACAATCGGTAGTCCCGTACCCGAACCGTACCCAGGAACTTCGACGGTTGGCGCGCTGTCTCGCTCTCTGCCTCCTGGATTCGTTGATATGTTTCTCCGATAGCAGCGTGTCTATAATTCATCAATAAGATGATACATACGTACATTAAAATGCGCCCAGATCCTCCTGATAGAGCCCTCCCGAGAAGTTGAGCGTTTATTTCATATCGATTTGACTCTATTTTTGTGGGCCTGGAATATTGGTTAATCGCATTCCAAGGCTCGTTCGTGCTGCCAATCAATGACAGTGGCGCCATTCAGAGCTGTTGCTATTGAGGAGCTTGGCACGGTGGTAGCCCATAGCCCGCGGGGCTCATATAATGATGACCATACCCACAAGCTGATCAGAATGAGTTGCTGCTATTAGCGTAATACTGAGTCACAATGAGTGCAGAGGAATTTTATGCGTTGAAATGTCCAGAAAAAAGAATGACACGGAGCTTCCGTACTCATCTCTAAGAGCATTAACCTGACTCACAAGTGCAAGGAATGCAACGCAAGTGAGGGCCCCATCCGTTCATCTAGAACACTCACCATGACGGGTCTTTTGCCCATGCACCATTAATTTCTCCACAACCTCCCCGACTGTTTCCTTCTCCTTTGAATTCTCCGTCCGCCCTTGCATTCTCTCAATCGAAAGCCCCGACGTGACGAGCGGAATATTGAGATGGCCTTCGAATTGGCCGGGTTCGCTTGAACGGTTGAGGATGGTGGTAGATATGAGGAGGGCGAGGTAGGTTTAGTGAATGCGAAACAGGGGACGAGGAGCTGGGTATGGGTGCTGGAGGAAGCACTCGAGACTTGACTTGAAGATTAACGCCAGTTCCGACGTTGCCATCAAGATAGTACACCTTGAACTTGCGTACTCTTCGGACATTCGGGTGGAAGAATTCGATGTCTAGGTCAATGTCGCGTTCAGGATTGTATGTTTGGGACCGGCGGTGTATGAGCTAACTGAGGACGGGAGCTTGATGTCTTCCAATCATCGAGTCAGGTCCTCAGAACGAAGCGAGCGGAAGCGTAACTCAGGGAAATGTCAGCTTCAGACTCTAGAGCACTCCAACTTGTTTCGACATACCGAAAGCCCGAGGCCTGACGATCCTTACTCACGTTCTCGACCAGAATGGTTGATTCGGTGCATTGATATCAGTCATGGATACTGAATAATCATGACGGTGATTGTGTATTCCGAACTGGAGAGTCTCGAGGGGGTCCTAGTTGTGAATTTCTTCTCTGTTGACATGCATACCATGGATTGCGCCTTTAGAGTCCTTGTGCAGTTTGTGTTTGGCGGGAAATGGAGCTCGTTGAGAGGAGGTTACCCGTGAAGTTATTGGCCGGCATAATTGAGGCCGGGCCCGGAATTCGAGACGAATATCGAAACGGGAACAAGTTGAAAGTTGGAAGTTGATCAACATCATGTTGATGAAAGCTTGCCGTCGTAACTCGTATACTATAGAAACAAGAAACAACTATAAATTGGCCGACTCCGCTACTTGAGTAACTCTAGAGTCCAGCGATAGGTTACGAGGCCCGGGCCCCCAACCGGATTCTGACATCATTGCTGTACACAGATTCGTCATATATTCCAGGTCGGCTGAGTTTGTTGGCAGCATGCAGCGCAGTGGTGGACATTGTCTAGCTATCTAAACCTCCAAACCAATTCTCGATTTTTCCAAGAAAAACATCATGCCCGCCCTTCACACTCAAATCATCGTCCCTGCCCCCGCATCCACCAAAATACGACTGTCCCTTCTGTCTACTGCCATCGTCGATGCCCTGGGCGCACCCGCCGAATTCAAAGGCCGTTTCCGCATCCCGCTCGTCACATCGATGATCCCAAATGGATCCTTCGGTGGTCTCCCACCGGGGGTATGGACAGACGATACATCGATGGCTCTATGTCTCGCAAGATCTTTGACGCGAGGCTTCGATGGGCACGATCAGATGGCTTTATACACGAAATGGAGAAAGGAAGGATATCTATCTGCGGTTGATAGGTGCTTCGACGTCGGGATGACAATTTCGGAGGCTATCCGTCTCTATTCGCAGTTTTCGAGGGAAGAAGCGTTTGGAAAGATCCGAGAACGGTTGGCTTTTGAGCGTAAATCTGGAAATGGGAGTCTGATGAGGGTCCTTCCTGTTGGGTTGGTCTATTGGCGAGATGAAGCAGAGGCTCGAGAGTTCGCGAGGAAGAGCAGTATGACGACACATCCGTACGAGACCTGTCAGGAAGCTTGTGAGGTCTGGGTAGGGGCGATTTCAACAATCATCAAGGCCGCGAACGCGAACACACAGTTAACGAAACTCCAAGTCCTCGAATATTTCGCCCAGTTCCCGTATAAGGATGCCAGGCTGCGAGCTGCACTTACATCCTCATGCCCACCACCAGAGTCAGCATCTGACGATGAAAAAGAAACCAATTATCGTACTCACCACCCCATTCTCAAACTCGTAGCCCAAGCCGAGTCTCTACCTCGCCAAAACGATCTCATACCCCATATGCCCACACCGCAGCAGCTCTCCTCTTCCGGGTATGTCGTATCAACCCTGGTAGCTGCCCTATACACGTTTCTTGCCACGTCGTCCTTTGACGAGGGTGCCATATTCGTCGTCAACTTGTGTGACGATGCCGATACCATTGGTGCAGTATATGCAGGGTTGGCGGCGTGTTGGTATGCAGAAGATAACGAGAGGTTTTGGAACGAGAGAATGGAAGGGTGGAAGAGAGATCTGAAGGCGAGGAACAAGGTCGAGGAGGTTGCAGAAGAAGTAGTGGTGTATAGTCAGAAGCTTAGCGAAGATTCTGGATAGGCAGGTTTCCAGTAGCACTGTCAGTATGGAAAACTGAAACTTGGATCGTGTTGTTTCTTTGGGTACCGGTCGTTCGAAGAAAGAGAGAGAACAAAAACTCTACGATTGGCATCCTAGTAGTAATATCAGATGGAGGCGGATGCCATATCAACGGGGAATCCAAGCCCAACACATTGAATACGATCTAATACCTGGAATCCATTGAACGCAATTTCCTCGCTGTCGGTGAGCGATGAGTGTCAATGTGTCAATGTGATAGCGGGCTGGGGAGGAAGATCCAAGGCTGAGAGGTGTGGAAGATTTTGAGACGAGCGTAAAAGGGCACAAAGGTACCCAAAGTGATGTCAGTCAGCGAGGAGCGAGAGAAAGGTTACAGCATACCGCTGAGCATTCTGCTACTACATGCACTCTCATACACGTTGAGTGGCCTATAATGCTCGAGTGCCAAATGCGAGGGGGGGGGGGGGGGTATCTTCAATGAAACTCGACACTCGAGAGGCGTTAGGCGTTAGGCTACTTCTCATGCTGTAATCGTTTTTTTTTCGATGGGTGAGTATGTTTACAGCTTGCAAACGAGCGGTAGCCGAACGCTGGGGTTTCAGAATGTGATTTGCTACGAGGAAAGAAAAAGAGAATCCTCGAGGTCTACGCTTAAGTTCTGTCGTCGTCAAAAACGAACAATCAGCCTGCAGATGCTAGTGTACACACGACAAGGTACAGCGTACGTTTCCCTACATTGTCCAGTTTCACCCGCGTAAGCGTTGAAGGTCATAGCAGGTCTATATCTTTAGAAGAAAAGTGGGTGGTTGTGTCCAATCGGCGGCCTCAGGAAATATCCGTCTGGCCGAATTCGAACATAGACTCCCACGCTTAGTAAACGTTCAACGTTCAACTTCTACTTCTACATACTAGGTATTGGCTCAGGTGTTGCGCAAATCCTCTAGATGACTTCTATTCTCAGGATTTGCAATGGGCTCACAATCTCGGAGATAATAGTACAGGTCTGGTTTACTGCTGAGTGTTCACTACATACTCAAGAAGGGGGGCCACTGCCACGCTAACTTTCAAACCTTTGTCGACCTCAATGGGCCTGTTTGTGCCCGCGTCCCCTAGTAAGGACGAAACTCCCGAGCATTCACATCTACTCTCCGAGATACCATGCTCAAAAAAAGGCTACTTTGTTCGAGTCGATCACGTTCTCGGTTTCAAGCCAGGGTACCAGAAGCAAGGCAGTGTTGACAATCAATCTTGCTGTACCCAGCGTCAAATTTCGAAGTCACATCAACAGACAAGAAGGCGGTCCACCGGCACCCGTGACATCGTCGAGCCATATAAACCTCTAGGCCAAGTCTCGATTCTCCGACATAACACACCATGCCCGCTCTACACACCCAAATCATCGTTCCTGCCCCTACAGCCACTAAAATCCGATTGTCGCTCCTCTCTACTGCCATCGTCGATGCCCTGGGTGCACCCGCCGAATTCGAAAGCCGTTTCTGCATCCCGCTCATCACATCGATGTTCCCCAATCAATCCTTCGGCGGTCTCCCACCTGGCGTATGGACCGACGACACATCGATGGCTCTATGTCTCGCACGATCCTTGACGCGTGGGTTTGATGAGCACGATCAAATGGCGTTGTACTCGAGATGGATGTGGGAAGGCTACTTATCTGCGGTTGATAATTGCTTCGACGTCGGGATGACAATTTCGGAGGCTATTCATCTCTATTCTCGATTTCCGAGGGAAGAGGCTTTCGAAAAAATCCGAGAACGGTTGGCTGTTGAGCGTAAATCTGGGAATGGGAGTTTAATGAGAGTTCTTCCTGTTGGGTTGGTTTATTGGCGAGACGAAGCAGAGGCTAGGAAATTTGCGAGGAAGAGCAGTATGACGACACATCCGTACGAGACCTGTCAGGAAGCTTGTGAGGTCTGGGTAGGGGCGATTTCGACAATCATCAAGGCAGCAAACGCGAATACACAGTTGACGAAACTACAAGTCCTCGAATATTTCGCCCAGTTCCCGTATAAGGACATCAAGCTACGAGCTGCACTTACAGTTTTAAACCCACCACCAGAGTCAGCATCTGACGAAGAGAAGGAAGCCTATTATCGTGCTCACCACCCCATTCTCAAACTCGTAGCCCAATCCGAGTCTCTACCCCGCCAAAACGATCTCATACCCCATATGCCCACACCACAGCAGCTCTCATCTTCGGGTTACGTCTTAGACACCCTGGTAGCCGCCCTGTACACGTTCCTCGCCACGTCGTCCTTTGATGAGGGAGCCATATTCGTTGTCAATCTGTGTGACGATGCCGATACCGTTGGTGCAGTATATGCAGGGTTGGCGGCGTGTTGGTATGCAGAAGATAATGAGAGGTTTTGGAACAAGAGAATGCAGGGGTGGAAGAAAGATCTGAAGGCGAAGGATAAGGTTGAGGAAGTTGTAGAGGAAGTCGTGGTGTATAATCAGAAGGTCGGCGAGCGTTCTGGATAGCCGAATCCTCGGTAACAGTGTCTGTACGAAGCATCGAAGCTTCAATCGTTATTTCTCAGAAAAAAACAGAGACTCTACTGCGGGAATTGGTATGAGATAGCAGCAAATTATTTCGATTGAGTGACCTCGCGGTTTCAAATCAACACTGAGCAGGACAAACACGCCACAGCGCCAATGGCGCTGTTGAAAAGGCGTTGAGTAGTGTTACTGGGAGGAGAGTCCTGTCATCGAATTCCTGAGGTCACATTCCGGAAGGATGGCCCATAACCATCACTAGACGCACCAAGCTCTCATCAAAACCACCATCTGAAGGCGGCGTATCCGCTGAATCAGACGTTTTCTCAAACTCAGTATTGAGCCTTCGAATGCAACGGTCAACTCGTGTTTCTTGTCTCCCTTCAAGTCCAAATTCAACGCATGTGTTCAGATCTTACGCTGAACTGGCAATCTAGTGAACACAGTTTTTCTGCCAAGAGGGTGTATCGTGTGATTCGATGTGGTAGCGAGCTGTGGTAGAAAATACACAGCTCAGAGGTGTTGAGGATTTCGATAAGTGTGTAGACCGACACGTAGGTACTTCTTGAAGAGAGATGGAGTCAACTAGCGAGACAAGAGAAAAGATAGAGCGCACCATTCCATCTCTTGTCCTTGCATATAACAATTCTCATTTTTGTCATACGTCGAATCCCTTCTACACGACTGAAGCTCGGTCTTATGAATTGGCGAGTTCAAACAACCAGAGAACTTTCGGTTCTGCAGCTCGTGTAGGTGGTTGTAGGCGTACAACATTCCACCCGGCCTATGCCGCCGGCCCTTGGGCCAGATCGTGTTTCATTCGCGTTTTCTTGCCCACTGGCGCCTACCAAAATCTTTAGCAGACCATCGGCCACAGCTTGTATGACGTAGATGAGTCGGAAATCGCCCAAGTCCGTCGACGACGAAATAGTAACAAGCTCAGTTAACGTTCATAGCCTTCGTCCCTGATATCCCTACTTGATATGGCAAACCTCCGAGGCGCTCACACCTTCTCCCATGCCCAGAAACGCGGGCCGCCATTTGCCGGGATAGCCTTGAAGCGCCCAATCGTTTTCGAATCGATCAGATTTTCGTTCTTCAGCCAGCGTGCTAGAACCGGGGCAGTGATATTCATTATCCCCGCGATACCCAGGGCCAATGGCGCCAGGGTCGACATCGACGCTGGACTGACAAGAATGCGGTTCGGCTCCCCTGATATGTTCTATAGCTATATAAACCCCCAAACCAGGCCCTCGACCCTGCAACAGACACCATGCCCGCTCTTCATGCCCAGACCATTGTCCCTGCGCCTGCATCCACCAAAATACGACTCTCCCTCCTCTCTACTGCCATCGTCGATGCCCTAGGCGCACCGCCCGAGTTTAAACAGCGTTTCCACTTCCCGCTCGTCACGTCGATGATCCCCAACCAATCCTTCGGGGGCCTCCCACCTGGCGTATGGACGGACGATACGTCGATGACTTTGTGTCTCGCTCGATCCTTAACGCGTGGGTTCGATGAGCACGATCAGATGGCTTTATACACAAAGTGGATGAAAGAAGGATACCTATCTGCGGTTGATAGGTGTTTCGATGTTGGGGCGACGGTTTCGGAGGCTATTCGTCTCTATTCGCAGCTCCCGAGAGACGCAGCGTTTAGAATAATTCGGGGACAGTTGGGGGTCGAGAGTAAATCTGGAAACGGGAGTTTGATGAGGGTTCTTCCTGTTGGATTGGTTTATTGGCGAGACGAGGCAGAGGCTCGAAGGTTTGCGAGGAAGAGCAGCTTGACGACGCATCCGTACGAGACGTGTCAAGAAGCTTGTGAGGTCTGGGTCGGGGCGATTTCCATGATCATCACGGCAGCGAATTCGAACGCCGGGTTGACAAAACTTCAGGTTCTCGAATATTTCGCCCAGTTCCCGTATAAAGATGCGAAGCTGCGAGCTGCACTTACATCCCCAATTCCACCACCACATTCATCATCATCCGACGAGCAAAAAGAAGCATATTATCGCACTTACCATCCCATCCTCAATCTCATCGCCCAATCCGAGTTCCTACCGCGTCAGAGCGATCTCATACCCCATATGCCCGCACCACAGCACCTCTCGTCATCGGGGTACGTCGTATCGACCCTTGTAGCCGCCCTGTACACCTTCCTTGCCACGTCGTCCTTTGACGAGGGGGCCATATTCGTTGTGAATTTGTGTGACGATGCTGATACAGTGGGAGCCGTCTATGCCGGGCTGGCAGCGTGTTGGTATGCAGAGGATAATCAGAGATTTTGGAACAAGAGAATGCGAGGGTGGAAGAAGGATCTAAAGGCGAAGAGCAAGGTCGAGGAAGTTGCAGAGGAAGTGGTGGCGTACAGTCATAAGCTTGAAAAGCAAACTATGCCCGCTCTTCACACTCAAACCATTGTTCCTGCTCCCGCATCCACCAAAATCCGGAACTCATTCCTCTCTACTGCCATCGTCAATGCACTGGGCGCACCCGCTGAGTCCAAGGAACGTTTCCACTTCCCGTTCATCACATCGATGCTCCCCAATCAATTCTTCGGCGGCCTCCCACCAGGCGTATGGAGCGACGATATGTCGATGACTTTGTGTCTCGCACGATCCTTAGCAACGCGTGGGTTCGATGAACATGATCAAATGGCGTTGTACATGAGGTGGATGAAGGAAGGCTACTTGTCCGCGGTTGATAGGTGTTTCAAAGCTGGGAGGATGGCTTCAGAGGCTGTTCGTCTCTATTCGCAGTCCTCGAGAGACGAGGCGTTTAGAGTTATTCAAGAACGGTTGGCGGTCGAGAGCAAATCTGGAAACGGGAGTTTGATGAGGGTTCTTCCTGTTGGGTTGGTCTACTGGCGAGATGAAGCAGAGGCTCGAAAGTTCGCGAGGAAGAGCAGTTCGACCACCCATCCGTACGAGACGTGTCAAGAAGCTTGTGAGGTCTGGGTCGGGGCGATTTCCATGATCATCAAGGCGGCGAATTCGAACACCAGGTTGACAAAGCTTCAGGTTCTCGAGTATTTCGCCCAGTTTCCGTATAAAGACGCGAAGTTGCGAGCTGCACTTACAGCCCCAATTCCACCACCACATTCGGCATCCGACAAGCAAAAAGAAGCACATTATCGCACTTACCATCCTATTCTCAAACTCATCGCCCAATCCGAGTTTTCACCGCGTCAGAGCGATCTCATACCCCATATGCCCGCACCACAGCAGCTCTCATCTTCGGCTTACGTCGTAGACACCCTCGTAGCCGCCCTATACACGTTCCTCGCTACGTCGTCCTTCGATGAGGGAGCGATGTTCGTCGTCAATCTGTGTGACGATGCTGATACCGTTGGAGCGGTTTATGCTGGGTTGGCAGCTTGCTGGTATGCAGAAGATAACAAGAGGTTCTGGAACGAGAGAATGCAAGGGTGGAAGAGGGATTTGAAGGCGAAGGACAAGATCGAGGAAGTTGCAGAGGAAGTGGTAAGCTGTTTGAATAAATGAAGCTCTTATATTCGTAAAATTCCCTGCACTTCCGAGTCAGAGTGGGTATCCGTAGAGATGCTCGAAACTTAAGTACTTGACTTTGCTCCATGTATTATATCCATGTATATAGACGAAAACAACTTCTTGTAGTTGTCATTCAAGGAGCCGACCTCGGGGTTCGGGTATTCGTGGTTCAGTGCGGGCCCGTGCGCCGACACCGCGCTTGGCCTTGCGGCTTACGTTGGATTGGGTCGAGATGCTGGATACAAGATCTATGTAATTGGCTGACTACGTCACAACTACGACGAGATAGATCATGAGAGTTTCCAATTTGCCATTCCGGGAGGGCCCGGAACGACCATCAACATGTTACAATTCACACCATCGTTTCATCAGTACCACCACCACCCTAGTCGACTACGACTTTCGTCCTGCCATCCTCTGCGCATATCAAATATCATGAGGTTGTTGGATTTGGATACTACCCTATATCGAAGGGGTCGTTGGCAGTATTCGGATGGTTTTGGTGGGAGTGGAGAAGTGCATGGATAATTGCAAAAGAGAGCTCGAACTTTGGGATGGTGTTATTTAGCGAGGTACTCTGCTACAACTTACGGCGGATCCTCCTGGCTATGTCTCAGTGCTTGGGGCTCGAATATCCCACACACACGGTGACGCCCAGACTCAAAGTTCTAATCGACCTCACGAACACTATTGCCACCCATCGCTCAGCGTCTAAGCCTCCTCCCCACCTTCCGACGTAAATCCGACTCAAACTTCGCCGTGCAACCATACAGGCTCAATGTCGTGCAGCTGGCTGACACCAACTTACGATTGGTGTCTATGATCCGTCCACACGTCTCCCGTTGGATTTCCCTTCAACCTTTTTGTCACACGCTGCTTTGAGAAGACCTGCAGCTGTGATAGCAGATTCACTCGAGCGCTTATAACTCCAAGATTTGCGCGGCAGTCAGTACGAGGGAACATCGTTCAATTAAATAAGTGTAAAACAGGTATATGATAAAGTAAGCCACCGAATCGACTACACGGCCTTGATTCTGAAAATTCACTTATCATTAGGACAATGTAGAATTCGAAGAGAATGCGAACCTACCCAGCGGCAGGCAATGCCTCGTCCACGATCGAAATCACATCTCCCAACGAGACAGTGGGGCATGTCAAATCCACCCGCTTGTTGAGAAGGAATGCAGACCGACGAGACATCCGCTGAGGCTGCCTCGAAGGCAAATATCTCTTCTGAGTACTGCCGGGCAGACATTTCTAGGTTTCCAACTCCTTGAGAACAAGCACAGAACGGATTCCGAGGCGCGGCGTACCTTGAACAGTTCGAACTTCTTGGTGAAGAGATTCACTTTGGTGCTCTTGTCAAATAAGCCAAAGAACGAAGCATCTGCTCCAGCGTTCACATCGAAGCCTGAACCAACATCAATGCACCCATTCACATCTCCGGATTTGCTTCCGTCTGTAGAAGCGGTAGCATTGGCGTCAAGGTTCATGGTGACCGTAGCACTCCCATCGAAGTCGAGAAAGATGTTTGCGCCAAATTCTCCTTTGAACACGTTGAGCCCCAGCAGCAAGGTGGGAATCAGGTGAGCCTCCAAGACTGCTTTGGACGAAACGGATGGAGCGACGGATATCTTAAGAGCTGTTTATACGAGTGTTAGTCGACCAAAACGTTTCAAGGATTTGGCTCAAGGACTTACGGCTATCAGTAGGCTCGAACTGACCACCGGATTTGTCCGAATCGTCACGGGGGGGAAAGGTCAGTTTCGCATCCTTGACACTATAAGCAAGCGTCACGTCGATATCCGCTTTGATATCTATAGTGGCCTTGGCTTGTGCGTTGATTTGGAATACAGGTCCGACTGAGACGATACTGGCGAATCGAGTTAGTACTGGAGACTTAAAGGAACCACTCGGCGTTGTGCTTACCCCGCAAAGTCGAACCCAGGAATGCCGGTCTCGAAGAGAGTCTTTCTGCCCGAGTCTGCAGTACCCTGACGAAGGTGATATGTCAGAATGTGAATTAATATACTCAAAGATGTGTCACTTACGTCGGCGGAGCCGACGAGATGCAGAGTTCCCTCCAGATCCGCATCAAAATCTACACATGGGAGGGTCAGGAGAAATCCATAGAGTGGAATTGCATCGTTCATACTTGAGACTAGACTAAATTCTTTCAGGTTGGGAGGAATCATTGTTCCAACGGCGGCCAGTCCGACGGAGACGATGGCATGTGCCTTGGCGGTCCCGTCGGCTTTCAGAGAGGCATCAAAGGCGGGTATAGGTCCTTGAGCAGGACAGGATACACTCAAATCAAAGATATTGAAGCTCGTGTCCACATCAATCGGCGGAAGGTCTTTGGTTATTGTTTTGTCGAACTCTGGGTGGTTACGGGAGTCAGTAAGAACATGGTCCCGAAATGGCCTATCTGGCAAGGTCAAAGCTCACTGCCAAAGTCGAAGAAACCTCTTGTCTGGAGGTTTGCCGGGGTTCCGATGTTGAAGTCACCAAACGCGCCAGGTATATTTGCTCCCTTGATTGCCAAGTTGACTTCTCCGTATCTAAAACAAGGAGGAATTGTGAGAGCACGAAGATGATAAGTAGTACACCACACATACTGTGCTGGATCCATAGCATCGAAGTTGGTGTCAAGAGCTAACCCTTGCACTTTGGGGAGCGCCCCATCCCGCTTTTGCAGTGACTTAACCACCTCCGCGGGGAGGGATTGGTCTTCGTGGACCCAGTTCCGATGAATACGAGCGAACGCATTCCCACCGCACTTCAAACCATCATATCAGTACAGTTCTGCTCATTAAACATTCCCGGCACCTACATTCTCCGGAAGTCGTACAAGCTTTCCGGTAGGGCCAGTGCTGTGATATAGGTGATCACATTCTTGGGGAGTACCCGTGCAGACCAGTCGAATGTCCTGTATGAGGGCGTCCTCGTTGCAATTCAATATGGTCCATCCTCCCGCTGTGGTAACATCGGCGATAGCGCTCGAGTTTCCCCACTGTGGTGGCCACCGTCAGTTTTGTTTCTATTGGCCATAGGCATCCGCCGGGAGAGACAATCAGTTTCACGTACAATTTGGAGAGATCCAAGCCCGGCGGGGGAGTCATAGGAGCAGACTCCGTCGAAACAAGGTTTAGACCAGTCATTTTTAGCGTGAGCAGAGAGGGAAAGCAGCGCTGCCGTTAGAAACGCAGGCGAGAGCTTGATCATGACGAATAGTAAAATTAAAGAGTGGAGAGGGATTCTAATGAGTGGAGGCAAAGAACAAGAACCAAGAACGAAAGGAGAGTGAAACGAACGAGGGGATAAACAGATGAGTAGTTAGAGACCTTTCCACCGTAGTACTGTGGTATATATACCGGTTATTGACGCCACATGAGAGCTAGACCATTGATCTACACACTGCGTTGCTCCACGTTTGGCCTAGGGCGGTTGGGGAGTCCGAGATCGTGGTTTCTAGAGTTATGCCGGAGTTGAGGTGCTTTGCGCTCTCCCTGATAGCTCTGTGATGCCACCACCGCGACGATCAACCGTCACTTAGCCTAGGTCTTCGTAAAATGATAGTGAAGGGCTCTGTAGCCTTGATTGAGACATGATTTCTGTTCCACATGATGGGCACATTGCCATACTTGATACCCTACATTGAGTTTTCGCTGATTATATTGGCAGCAAAGAGCTCATCTATCAGAATCTGCATCTGCATCTACTACCACTGTTATATCTACTGTTACATCCGCGCCTACATGATTCATTCCTAACGATTGCTTACTATAGATACGAGATTTACGAGTCGGCGAAATGATGTCTCGCGACTGTTGGTAACAGTCGGGTGATCGGTCAGTTTATGTGAGACTCTTTGAATGCGTTAACTACCGGAGGCGATCGTACAGTGTAAAGGTGGGATAAGAACATGATAGATGAGATGGAGATGAGGGATGAGATTAATGGCCGTCGAGATGACGCGGCTTTTGGCCAGTGGATAATTTGGTTACATGAGTTCTTCCTGATATTAGGGATGGGGCTCGCTTCAGTGATTGATGATACGGGTGGGGTAGAAGGCACTTGAACGGCATCGGATTAGGAATGCGGCGCGTGCGCCCTGGTAACAGGCCCGACGGTGGGCGGTACAGGGAATCCGTGCAGCACGCCCAGACTCAAAAGTTCAACGCGGTGCGTCGTGTCTTCTCACTCGTTTGTAATTGACGCTCCTCTGACATGTCTGTATTGCTCCGCGTGTTCCCTGACACAATCGACCACTGTCTTCAATGTATGCAGTCACCAAAGTCTATCGATTCTCAGCAAGCAGCGATGTCAGAACTCAGCCTCGTAAAACATTATCTGTACTCCGAATGAGTGATCAATATCAATATGAGTGGCTAATCCAGCGTCTCAAAGTTCATAAATGGCAGATCGCCAGTTGTCGATGAAGATATGTAAACTATCAATACAGAGACAAGAAAATCAAAGGCGAACTGGGGTGCAATTATAAATTATGGGAAAGAAAGAAAGGGAGAATCGGTCGTGAGTGAATAAGCGATGGTATTCCGTTTCAATTGAGCATGACTGGACCTATAGCAGCGACGAGCCATCCGGAGCTCCGGCAAGTCTGTACAACGCCTTGTAGATCGTCTCCCCCCCTGAATCTAACTCCCGTTTCGGATAGGCAGACGCAGTCTCCGGATCGTCAAATGGAGACCCATTCATGGGGCATACAGTGCCCTCTTCGGGCAGAGTACCATTGACGAAATAGGCCCGAACAGCTTGAGCGGTGCGAACCGACGGGGCTTTGGTGGAGCAGTGCTGGGAACGCTAGGATTCAGAATCTTAACGCGAGTGCAAAGGTCGCGAACTTACTCCTGAGAAGTCTTGTGTCAAGAGAACCGATCCAGGGAATAGAAGCGATACACGTCTGAAATTAAGTTCTGGCGACCAGCCACCAGAAACCACAAGTGAGTGGGTCAGCTTGATATTGACGCAGTTTCTCAAAATGACTCACGAAAATCCCCAGAACTGAAGGTTCACCTAGCCATAGGCCTCAACAACCTCTTCAGTACATCCCTCGCAGAACGATCGGTGTTCATGTACGTTACTCGCTCTGCACTCCGTATTGCCTTGAAGATCGCGTGCTATCACTCGGTTTTTGTATGCCTAGAAGGCCGAATAAATGTACAGAGTTTCAGAGAGAGCCCTTCATTATTGATTGTTATATGCATGTGGCGAACGCAGGGAAGGTCCACGCTTCCAGTTTTGTTCGTCCCGATCCCCCCATTCCGCTCTGACCGTAAAAGCTCCAAGGATCAATCGATGGCCGTCACAAATAGATGCTACGAAGTCTTTTGAATGGAGCTCCTCGGATGGGGGTTGGGGTGTCTGTGGTCTTATTCTCGAAGATCATCAAGGCCGAATGTTTCGTAAGTTGAACAGTCCAGCTGGGGCTGAGGGTAGTGGAAGTAGGATAAAGAGTTAATCGTATCTAGGAGGTCGAATACGATACAGTGTGTGCATCGCAGGGAGGGAAGGAGATATCCCGCTACCACTGGAACGAGGACGAGTTTGCCGCATCCACGTGAGCAATAGAGCGCATATGTCGTCGTAGAGGTCGTGAGTCCTCTCGAATCTCTTCGATCCTGACATGAGGTAGAACGAGACGCCAAAGCGAGGCCTGTCGTGATCCTCTCACACATTTCTCCTACCAACTATACCCACTCTTTGCGCCCGACCCCTGGTTCCCCGCCCCTAGTAATCCGCTAGAATCAGCCTCTCCCTTCTGTACCGTCGTTGTCGACCAGCGGCGCTTGCTACGTCGATTAAGCATTTGGAGTTTGATGAGGGATCTTCTTCAGTCCTGTCGGCTCGTTTTATTGGAGGGACAAAGCTGCCATGGCTGTTAGAGGATGTATATTGCAGAAGCGTCCTCGCGAGACGAATCAAGACGCCCGTGAGGTCTAGATTGGCGCCATCTCAATGATCATCAAGGCTGCGAATGCGAATGCCGAGTCGACGGGACAGCAACGCCGCGAGTTTTTTGTCCGATTTTCTGGCAAAGACGCTATTCTCTAGGGTTTCTATAGTCGCAAATTCACTGAAGTCGGCGTCAAAGAGAAGGCCATCGAGTCTCGACCGTTATCTCCCTCCACGCATCCCCACACTACGGTCTATAATCGTTCCCATCTTCTGGGTACATATCGACCGTATACGTAGCCGCGCAGTTAGACACCTTCCATATCCACGCCTTTGACGAGGGCTCCACATCCGTGTACCATAATACTGATCCCGTTGTTGCGATCCATCCTAGGTTAGCGGTATGAACGAAAGGGTGCAAGATGTAAGAAGGATCTGAAGGGGTTTGAGAAAGCCGAGGAAGTTTCGGAGGCGGCAGTGGTGGTAGGATTTGAGGATACGTAAATGCAAAGGGGAGAAGGGGAGCCATCAGCGGCATCTGTAATTGCAAATTAGTCAGCATTGCCCGTAAAAAAAAGAAGTACACTCCTCCGCGGTATCGATAGTAGCAACTTGTTTCGATAAAGTGCCGCCCTTGGGGTACCCACAGCTGTATGGTGATAACTATGGGCCCCACGCGCTACCCCTGTGCCATGCTGCTGAGAGTTGGAGATGCGAAGGAGAGCATAAGACAGAGCATCAGAGTAAGTCCTTGAGAACCAGATTATTCCGGAAGGACCCGTTATAACCTTGGTCCGTCCGTCGATGAACGGTTCACTAATCGCACACAAGACCTCCCTGTTACCACCACGATCACGCTTAGTTTTGCCTCCTGCAACTTCAGTCTGGTCGACCATTACGAATTGATCAACCAGATTACCTCCAGAAGACCACATTCACTCCCCACGTACAAACAAAATTACAGTCTACTGGACATGAGGCCCGTTTCCTTCGTTGGAGCATCATGGCACAAGAACTTTACGCCTTGGAAAAGGGTATGCCACACTAGGTGTTGCTGCTTCTAGCTGGATATTGCCGAAAGAGACGAATCGACTTGGAAGGCCTCAGTACCGGGCTAAGCAACATCCACCACGACAAGCCTCCAGTGGAGGACCGGACTCCTACATGCTCAGCAAACCATTCGCTATTCTTTTTAGCGCTCAACAGGCTTGAAATGCCCCTTTGGATCTCGAGAAAGCGTTCAATCCAACAAGCAGATCGAAGCAACAGATAGAAGCGGTAGTGGAGTGTGCGTCTCTGAAAATGCTAGCTTGGATCTTTTGGGGGGGGGGGCGTTCGAGTCATCGGGTGGCGCAGTAGAAGTCTCGTAGAGAACCTCAACCCTCTCAAAGATCAAGAATCGAGCTTCAAGATGCAGCCACGGACGCAGGCGACGATGAATATCTCCCCTACGACACCCTTCCCCAGAATAGGCCAGAACACCTTTCCCTCGACTAGGTAGGCTGGATACCGGACGGGGCGCTAGCGTTGCACGATGTCTGGATAGAGCAACTTCTTCACCTCGGCTCAACGGTTTCCAAGCAAAAGTTGAACGAACTGAAGATTGAAATATCGGTACCGAACCCGCCTTAGCTGCGAGTCAAAGTGGATGATGGATTTCCCGCAATGGTAGCCATTCCAGGGAAGGTTTGTTGATTCGTCATTCGGTCGCCGAGGAACCACAAATCGTGATGGAACCAACACCCACTTTGAAAGCTGGGCTACGGGAACCTTCAGAACTTCCTATGCTCACAACGTTCTACGTTCAGTATCCGATGAAAACCTTGAACAACCAAAGCTCGGAGTATCATCGTCGACTCAAGTTCTGTCAAATGTACTATCCTAATCTAACTCGACGTACCAGAAGCTCACTGTCAAGTTGAACATTCAGATCCCCAAACGTCCCAACGTTGTATGCCGACGTCTCGCGTCAATGCCTGAGGGTATTCTGCGATTAGTGGACGTGGGGAGTCATAGACAAGGCCGTACTAGTACGTACGCTGAGCCAAGCAATCATTGGAAATTCGTTTCTCGGCGGGGGCGTATATGCGTGAAAACATTCAGCTCCGAAGATCTGACGGCGACGCGTCGTCATGAGGCCTGTTGGGATCGAGGAGAAGCCTGTAGCACCCATTAGCATGGGCACCTTGATTGATATGTGTGCATCGTGGGTCATGGACGCGTTTTTCATTGCGTAGTGGTATGACTGGCTAATCAGGAAAACTCTCGCCGAATAGCCCAACTAACTGACGAGAATCAGGTCGTTTACAGAGAGGTGTATGTATATACATAATCGTAGTAGGATCGTGAAGCATTGAGCTATCTAATTCTACTATCCCACTCTACATGGCCGTTCAGGATTGATATTGAGTAGCCAACATCGTCACAAAATTATATTTAGAACGGGTTTCCCCAAGGATCACATACAATTATACTTCAACCCATTCGTAGCATAGACAGACCACATTACAGCCAGCGTTTTATTCCACTTTTTTTAGTAGCTAGGCCCACACAGGTGACCGAGATACCATTTCCCTGTTTTCGACCCGGACTAGACCTCTTCTGGTATTTTGGTTGTCAATTGATCCTGGGATGCAATGGACGCATTATCACCCTCTCTGCCCGTGCTACGCGGTATCCCTGGTGGGGTAAGTTCTGTCGAGGTCGTATGGTTGACACGACGGTGAGCCACGAGACACAACAAGCGAAAAGAATCCGAACCTATGTTTTCCCGATCCGTGACAGTATGGTTCTGTACGCGGACGGAACTTCAGGAACGAGTAAACCTGTCAACGGAGGCGACGAGGGGTATAAGGAAGGGTATCTCACATAGTTCCGCCGGTAGTAACAACCACTCGATCACTTCGCTTGTCCCCCTCGTGCACACGAATACCAGTCGACCGTGCGACCTTGACCAGGAGACCTAAAGAATGACCGGTGTGAGCATTGCAACCCCCTCGGACTATGGAAGACGTACGCGACATAGACATCTCAATCGCGAGTTTGACGATGTAAACGACAGGATGAAACTTTTACACATGAACGTGTTAGCTCTGTGTTGGGGATGGCAAAGATACTTTTACCTGGACGTAAACAAAGCCGTTCTTGAGGGTCGTCATACCCATAAGTAGGACATCCATTCCAATCGAGATGAAGATGATGTACTCGTTGAACCTGTGGGGGTTTAGAAGGACCGTCAAACTCGGAGTCACTTTCCCACTAGTCGCACTCGTGCGCACCTCATGACTCGGGCATACTTGGCCAGGTGGTAGTTCACCAACCGTCTCTTGATCATGACGATAAATATAATATTCAAAGAAAGATCCAAGCCTAAGAAAAGGGAGACATCATTGGAGGTTCGTGCAGCATCGACCGCATATGTTGACGAACTCACAAAGGTAGACGGATTTCTCGAATTTATCCCACCAGTGGTTGAGCTGCAGGATATGAACCAGAGTTTCAGTCCGGTATTCACGAATATGAGTTATGATTCTGGAAAGAACCCACCTCGATGTATGCATGATTAATTTGTAGTTGGGCAGGGATCCCTAAGGGTTACAGTTAGTCAACCCGCGCCAGTATCGGTGCAAAGTGGTGGCCTACATATAGAGGCCGACGAGACAGAGATGAGAAAGACGATGCCGGTGACAATGGCTTTCATCATGAGCTGTTCATATTTGAAGTCAAAGGTTGAGTGTACTGTGCCATGGAACAATTGACTTGACTCACTCGTTCTCTATCAGTCGCGAGGAGGATGCACAGTCGGTTGACGATGATGAGCATCAAGCATTGGACCTAATTCAAGGGGACAAGGTGTCAATGTCAAGTGAGTTTGGCAACTAACTACGTGAGGAAGCATACCTGAATAATCCAGCAGATGATAATAGTCGTGAAAAGTGCGAGTGATGGAGGGAGGACTTTGTACAGATAGCACCAGGACAAAATCTTCGGGCGTGCCAGTAATATTAATGCATGAACACAACTCCCGAGCCGCTCATACTAACCGCGAACACGGTGTTCCTAGCCACAAAAATAGGTTAGCGCGAGCTCGGACTCAGATGGAGAGGCAGCAACTTTTACTTACCCAAGTATCTCAAGCCACACCATGGCAACATACGCAGTGATCTGGGGAGATCAGGAACGTGACAATCTGTGAGCACACCTCCAAGTGAGTGGCGCTACTCACTTACCCTCCCTACCCTCTTCGTCTCCAAAACGGCGGTCCAAAACACATGAATCAAGAACCCAAACTGAGGGGGAAACGCGTGTAAGTGAGTGACGCGTTATAAGCACAGAGACTTGAACTCACGAAAAAACCAAAGGCAGCACTTCCTAGGACGATATCGCCTCTGGACACAGTGAGCTCTACGAATGGTAATTCAGTCGGAAACCCAACGTCGATAGCCATCTTGAGGGGGGGAAAGTTGGGGGTTGAAAGGACGTAGAAGTGACTGGTAACCGGTTCGGAAATATAAGTGAGCTCGCACTCCTCACAATAGATTCGCAACCGCTGAGTACTCTTCGGAGATCTCCCGAATAGGAGAGACTTGCGTCTATTGATTCGTTCGACATCCCGGAATATCATACGACCTGGCAGGTCAAATCCACATACGATTGCTACATCGTGGTTTCTATGAAACGCAAAAAGTCATATCGTTTTCAGACTCCGATGTATTGCCACAGATTGACACCCACTACTATTGTATCGATTCGTCAGGGTCTGGCCGCTTGGGGGGAGGTAACGCGAATTGCCGGTCGCCCCAGTTCGCTTTAAAGCCCTCGAAGTAAAGAGTGATATCCAGACCGTAGACAACGTACCTGCCACACCGACTCCAGGGCCTGACAGATCCCTTCTCAAGTCGACTTGTTCATTGATCCTTGAGGCTTTTTGGATCCAAAATCATCGACAACCATCATCGTTCGTGAGACCCCTCGTGCCAGCTCCCAGGCACTTCACAGTCCAGCTAAGTACTAGCTAGATGCCTCCTTCTTTCCCCGAGTTGACCGGAGGGCGAGGGTTTGGAGCATCGAGCATGGTGTATCCCAATCTGAGCAAGAGTGGGACAATCTCTTGGGCCTTGGCAAAACAATTATTCCGGCTCTCAGGCATGCCTCCCGTGGCCGCCTTTCCCTGAAATCCTGGAATTATACGAAGAGCCACGCGTGGAGCGAGCAAAGTCTAGCAAAACTTGGGGCGTCGCGGACTCGCGATTGGAAAGCTGACACGGGGAATTTCCATGGGTACTTATTGATTTTGGAGGCGGACGTTGGCAGATATGAAACAAGTTGTAACCATGAGCGCTAATTTCACGAGGCAAAGGCCCTGACACCTTACATCACCAAGGTTGCAAAATTAAACTTTATCAAGCAAATCCCGACCTCGACGGCAACGCTGCGACTATTATTATGCCTCAACGGGTATCTCAATCTCAGCTACCTCCCCCCGTTTGACCGCTCGTATATATCGGCATCTATGACTTACCCCACGCCAAATCATATCCAGACAATATTCAGACCATGACACTTTTTCCACTCGCTCGGGATGTCGACATAGCCCCTCATATCCCAAAGAGTTCGACATCTTACTGCAGTGATTGCACACGCTTACCGGAGTGTCTCGAGACCAGTTGGAGGAGGGCCACGTATGATCGCCAAATGGCGCATCTTCGATTATCGGCGATGAAAAGGGAGGGAATAAGAACAGGGACATCTGCTGCATCCTGAGTGGAACATGGATATGCAGGGTTCGAATGATTCGAGAGTGATGGTACACCTTTTGCATGTTGATTGGGAACATGCTTGCGCCTGGGTGCGGGAGAATGAAAAGGACTGAGTGGATTGTCAGTTGTGAGTGTTAGAAACTTGTCGAATTGCGAACTGACGGAACGATTTGTCACTCCTGTGCAGCTCGGCCAGTACTGTCCGCGTTCACACCATCACCCCATCTGAAGCCTCCACCGACTGTTCCCCTATCTATTTCAGGTCTTGCTGGCACATCCTTCTTCGACTCTATCGCCCAAAATCATAGCGCCAAGTTCACGGCCTTCCAATATTTTTTAATCCACACGGGAGGAATGTCGCCGGCGAAGTCAAGAACCCCGACGAGGACGAATAAGTGAGATGCAATAACGTCTAGCGAGGACAGAATGAAGGGAACGCAGAAGAAACAGTTTTGCAATCAAAGATCTCGCCTGGGGGGACGAGAAAAAGTTGTGCTCTGGAGGCGATGCATGATAATCTTGAACAAGTAACGACCACGAAAGTTGCCACTCCCAAGTGTGGCCACTGTGGCGGTATGGCATACAGGTATGTGCCTCGCTCATACATTGTTTTATCGCATGAAATCACGACGAGGACGAACGGGTACAGTTTCATGACCCTCTGGGATAGCCGAGCAACATGAAGAAGCGCTGTCACTAGCTGATTCTATCGTTGCTTTTATGTCCACGAAGCACCGTGCGACCTTGCGGGATGATTCTGAGAATGGGATTTATCATGTTCGAACCATGTTTCGGGAAGAGATATCAATGGACAGTATGTCTTTAGATTACCGAGAAATTAGCGGAACCTATTCCTAGCTAATGAGAACGATTCCTTATATAAATACATATCGAATAAAAAACCGAAAACCCGAGAGCTCAAAGAACGAGGATAATTCGAGGAATGATTATTGGATAACGATTGTGTGGTTGATCAATGTCCAACGAAAGGATGTTTACTTAGGGATCTGGAAGGAAACAACGTCGACGGGAATAACCTGGAAGCCTGCAGCCGTGTTCACAAAGTTGGGAGCATCCTGCTGCATGAGGCTGACGAATTGCGAGTTCTTGGAGGTCTGAACAAGGGAGGTTGTGAGTAATCATTCTAGATTCCTTGCGAGATCAACGACTTACATCAAGGAGGTACTGGAAGCTAGGACCGGCAACCTGAGCAACAGCGTCCCATCCACTCATAGGAGTGAATGGGTTGGGGACCGTGGATTGAGTGGGACTGAGGGTGAGCTGATTGCGAGATGAACGGTGTCAGCTCCGGAGAGCAGTGTCATCCATGGGAGTATCGTACCTGTTCATACTTGGTAACGTCCTTTCCGACACCGGTGGAGCTGATGAGAGTGTTTATCTTGGCCGGGTTCGTGTTACGGAAGTAGTTGGTGAAGTCGGTATAGCTCATGCCGTTCTTGTGCGTAAAGTCCACGACTGCTCGCTTGGTGTCGGTACGAATGACTTTGAAGGCCGGAGGATTGGGTTCCTTGTTGATGGACTGAGCAATATCAAAGGCACCATAGACAGCAGAGGTCATATCCGAGAAGGTGAAGCTGTCGGGGAGAACGATATCGTTGTACTCGTCATTCGAGAAACACTGTCGAGATGATCGGTGAGCAGAGCTCATGTAAAAGGTTTGTTTCTACTGACCTCCAAGACCTTGTCCATGGTGGCGGCTTCGGCAATCATGATACCGTCAAAGTTGGGTACATTGTAGCCTTCGCTGACGAGTTTCTGCTTCCATTCCTGGTTCACGTGGAGCTGAACGAGAGAAGCGTGTAAGACAAACTCGAGCTGAAGGAGAGGATGAAATACCGACCTGTTCGTACTTGAGCATGTTGCGCTTCACGGCAGCGGTGTTCAAGAAGAGGTCAGTGTGAGGGAGTCGCCAGTGGTCGGAGAACTCTTGGAAAGTCATGTTAGGGTTCTTCCTGAACCACATCATCATTCTCACGCGACCAGATACGACATCGCGCTCGACGACGGCGGGGAGAACACTCGCAGCGGTGACTGCGATGAGGGCGAGAAAGAAGACGATGGCAGAGCGCATTGTGAAGTGATGTCGAAGGTAGAAAGGATTGGGAGAGCAGGAGCCTGTTGGACCAGGGAGACAGCCAGTCCCTCTTTATACGTTCTTGCGGCGGCGTACGAGGGTTTCCAGAAATGGGCCTCGCCCTGTTACTGGAGATAGACCCATCGTAACTCAAGGCGAAACCTTTGACTCTGGCCAAAATCAGACTCATTGAAGTTGAACGGAGCTCTCCATTCTACGTGCTTTGCCATTACTCTGGAACAGTACCAGGCGCACAAGAATGCTGTTATGTTGCGCCTGTGTATCATTTCCATGGGTTACGATTCATTCGAAAGAGCGGGAGAGTATTTGACAAAGTAGCCACTGATTTTGCATAAACCTATAGAATTGGAAGGATGAAAGCATTCAACTCAGGCACAAGATGTATTCCTCACCTCCATTCCAGTATTGAATACACGTCGGTGACCGCCATCACGTCGGTCCGAATATCTGCGCTTGATACATACAACCTTGAAATCGAACTCCGAATGGCAGGTATTCGCACTGCCCAGGAGTCGAGACCGCTTGGACCGCGCCTATATGTACAAGTCTATGCCGTCCAAGCTGCAAAGCACCTTGTCAAGGTCGGTCAAAGCGAGCGACATAACCATGGTGCTACATGGTGTGGACCTGTGACTCGGAAGGCTGTAAAACACGCGACAGGGTCGTCTGAGCCCACTGAATTGAGTCTAATTTCCCTTGAACATGGTCCTCGCATCCTGCTGCTGGACTACTGGCTTACCGTCGCAGTCTGGAAATATCCCAGGAGACCCGCAGTCCGTGGATGAGATCTGCCGAGAGCATAGGTACTGAATACTGAAGCCGTATATATAAACTTGGATTTTTGAGTTGAGATTGAACTCAGACGTTGCCTTTACGACTTGCAGAATCAGTTATAGCACCGTTTCGGAGGCACCTGGGTCTGCAGAGCGCGATATTGAGTCAGTGTGCTGAAAAAGGAGGCACTGTGGACGGGAATGGCGACCCTAGGGCTCTTGGAATGCTACCTATCTCTACGATCGAATCGCATTAAGTATCTGAGGTAATTGGGAGCCTGGGATCCAGAATTCCCGTGAGATTGAGTGTTGGCTGAGTACTTCGCATGCAAAGAGCCTGATAGCGAAACTTCTGAAAGTAGTTCACCCT
Source organism: Marasmius sp. AFHP31 (assembly GCA_024721195.1). Taxonomy (NCBI): domain Eukaryota; kingdom Fungi; phylum Basidiomycota; class Agaricomycetes; order Agaricales; family Marasmiaceae; genus Marasmius; species Marasmius sp. AFHP31. The sequence continues at coordinate 48,357 of JANHQD010001790.1, forward strand.
GTGCGATATTGCACCCCGGGCCCGTACGCAGTTTCAAGAGCACAACCCTCACGTCAGAGTTACGGAGTAGAGGGCGGGAGCGACATTCCATCAAGCCGTCCCGATCCCCGACTCCCGAGCGATGACGACACCTGTGCCTGGCAGCCTGAAATACAAGTCCCGCCACCCCGTTCGGCCCTCAGTAATTTCGGACGACCAGAGAAGGCAGGCTTGCACGTCTCCATAATCAGCACCGTGCGGGCGATGAGCAATGCATAAATGTTCAGTTCAAGCCGATTTCGCCTTGACTGCCACTGTCGATGACCGAGAATTCAGGGATGTCAGGCCTGAGTAAGGAATGAGCACTTGAGCATTTGATACTGCGTTTCAACTTGTACTTGACCTCTCTCCGTAGCCACCTGTGTAAGAGGGAATTGCTGTTGCATCGCGTTTGGTATTAGGTATATTCCCGGTGTACCAATCAGTCGAAAACGAAACAAGTCTGCGCAGGAACTCACATTATCTCGCCCCATTGCTACACAACGGTGACGATGACTTGAAACAGATATAATAAGCACAATAAGATCGATCGATCATTGAAGTTTGGAACTAACGCAGTGGACTAAGTCGAATATATGTTGCAGGGTGTTGAGCCACCTCAGAGCTTCGGGAACTCTATCTGACTGATGATATCGTTTGAGAGATCGCGGGTAGATCTAGTAAGGAGATTCCTTCCATGGCTCAACAGTGATGAATTGACAAGAAACTCGAGTCGTAGCGACAGGAGCGAGATTGCTGGCTTGCAACGGGCTTCACTGACCCAGAGAGTGTCTTCCCGGTGCTTCGTGTTCTTATCTAGGCCGCCCTAGTTCCCGGAACTTGAATTGTTTTGTTGAGTCGTTGCTTGTTTCAAGGTTCAAACCGAAGTGCAAGCTTGGTTTTCATGAGATTTGGCCCGTTCAAGTAGTTGTGAATGCCAAGAACATATCAAATGTGGGATTACGCACCTCAGGTTACCCGCTTTTCTTCCTTCCAGTCAGTCAGTCTTGACGCATCTGCGTACTTGAGGGTATTCGTGATGGTGGTCTAGTTGAGAAGGGCTCCGGGCCGCTCCTCCGGGTTGAATGTACTACGAGAATCCGAGCGAACTACTGACAAGACATTGATAGGACAGGGCCGGAGCTTCTGTAAGGTTGGAGTAGGCCTAGTAGGTCTGACTCGAATTTATCATGTCCATAAACATTGTCAAAAGTGGAGATACAAAGTAGGTATGGCAGCGGTGACGAACAGTGAGATCAACTGGTGGAGGGTATGTTGTACCTGGTAGACACCCCATTCGACAGCGAACGGCTCGAGGGAGAAGAAAAGGAGATAGGTGTAGAATAGAGGTATAGTAGATCCGGAAGTATAGTCCCTGAGAGTGATTTCGAATTCCAATCCAGAAAGCAGAAGCCGGGGAGATCAATCCACTTGGCATTTTGGAGAATGACTCAGTTATGTCAAATGCCACTGCCCTGACCAGACCTAGGCCAGGCCGAAAAGTGTAACTGGGGAGAGAATAAGAAGGCGACGAGATGCGCATGTTCTGAGTCGACTGCCCCATTCCCCGGCGAATTTAGCGTTCTCGCCCTCGCCCCGGCCCCACTGCCCCCAGCGACCATCCCCGTCTCTCAGGGCACTACAGGTCTCTGGACAGACAAACGGCGTCGCAACCGCATACGCATGCCCACCACCTCCAGCCAAATATACCCCGGTTCCACCAGCGTACCTCAGCGTATCCGTCGCACTCGCTCTTGAGTCTCCATCCCCCCTTCACCAAACACTAAATGGCGACTGCAATCCCAACGAACCCAACCACACCGCCAAATGCAACTCCCAGACTCGACCCCATCAGTGGTGTCCCCTTACTCGATGAAGATGGTACCATCAACAATGAATGCACCCCGAGTGGCCGACTCAACCCTGCACTCGAGACCCTCTCGTACCTTCTCTCCCTACCCCAGACGTGCTGAACAACCAGAGTTGGTTCAGTGAAACCGTTTTTCAGGTCTTCTTGGATGCGGGAATTGCGAATGGTGTGTCTTGGGAATCGGGGCCCGGAGAAGAGCAGGGTTGGGTGGAGTTCAAGTCCTCGAAAAAGACGGAGGAAGATGGAGTTACCTACAAGAAAGGAAGGACAGTCGAGTTTAGTGTTCTGCCTTCGGGAAAAGAGAGAAAAGTCATACCCAGGTCATAGCGTCATCTGTCACGGTTAAGGGTTGTCCGAGCCAGGATCTAGAGCCCAAGTCGTTCAAATTCTTCACGGCCAGCCCTTCCGAAGTTCCAGCCCACGCGACTGTCCACGAGCTCGAACGACGCGTGATAGCCATCCCTAACACCCCAATATCCAAAGATCCGTTATTGCGAGCGCAAGGACTTTGACTATCCCACGCGCCTGGTCCACATTTGGCTCCCATGGCGTGCAGCGAGAGCACAGATATTCCCCTAATGAGGCGAGCGTCCCGAGCGAGTAGAGAAGGCGTACGTCTGGTTGGCTCGGTGTCGTGTCGCGTGGCGCCGACTCGTAGTTTGCTTGGTGAAGGGAAATCTCGTGGTAAAAGTTGGTTTGTTTTGCTCCATATCCCAGGAGAAAAACGGAACTAGACGAGGTGGGGGTGAAGAGCAACGAGTTACGTTTACGTCATCATTCTTGGTACAGTTTCCTCCAACCAAACTTCACACGCCACCGGTCCCTCTACAAGGACACCATTATCGACTCCTTCCGAGTGCTTTTGGACAGCCAACTATCCCATAAGGTAGCGAGGGACATTATGATTCTTCCACAGATTCACTCTTTCCTTGGCGGAGCATTGGATAGACGCGACAAGGAAGTGAATCAGAGTCTTAGTAGGCTCAGAGGATGTGGCTTTGACTCCGACCGTTAACCCTGCATCCCACTCTATTAGAACAGTCAGGAGTCAATGGTACTACCTGACGACAACAAGGGACTTCATACAAGAACTCAAATTCAATTAAAGCCAGTAATATATGTAGGGATACATCCTATACAGAAACAGGTCCATTTTTGTCGATTTCACACTCCACCCCAAACTCGCTCACTAGAAAGCCGATGCAAGTGCGCCCCCCGATCCTTCTCAACCTATATCAGCCGCCGGTCGACCTTACATCTCCCGATCCCTTCTTAGGCGTTCAAACCTCCTGTGCCTTGGTCATCGATCGTTCCTGAGATGCAATGGACACATTATCATCCACCCTGCGTGCAGTGATACGCGTTATCCCTGGACCTAATTCTATCCAAGGTCGAATGAAAACTGCGGTGAGTTACTAAAATACAAAAAGAAAAGAGATTCTGAACCTATGTTTTCCCGATCTGTAACGACATGATTGTCTACGCGCACAGAACTGCGAAAGAGTCAGTGGGGGAAGGTAGGAAGGGGTGTGGGGAGTATCTCACATAGTGCCACGGGTTCCGGTAGTAGTACCCATTTGATCGCTCCATCCATCGCCCTCGTATACATGAATACCGGTTGACCGTGCAACCTTGATCAGGAGACCTGTAAGATTGTTCGGTGAGTGATGAAGATGCTTCCGAGCAGAGAAGACATACGGGACATGGACATCTCGATCGCGAGTTTGACGATGTAAACGACAGGATGAAACTATTGCGTACGTGAACATCAACACTTCATGGGGGGTGGCTAAGAATTGTTACCTGGCAATACACAAAGCCGTTCTTGAGGGTTGTCATACCCATGAGTAGGATATCCATCCCAATCGAGATGAAGATAATGTACTCGTTGAACCTGGGGGAATTCGGAAGGAACGGTCGGTATGATAAACGCTGAAAGTTACCGTTCCACTGCTCGTACTCACCTCATAACCCGGGCATACTTGCTCAAATGGTAGTTTACCAACCGTCTCTTTATCATGACGATAAAGATGATATTCAGGGAAAGGTCCAAACCTAGAGAAGTACGAGATAAGCGGACCGCTCAGCCTGGAGCCTCTTAGTACTTACAAAGATAGATCGCCTTTTCGAATTTGTCCCACCAATGATTGAGCTATCGGGGGTTAAGTGTACGTTCACATGAGGACCGGAGAAAAAAAATACATGCTTACCTCCACGTATTTATGATTAATCTGCAACTGTGCAGGGATCCCTAAGGATCGCGGCCGCCAGAAATTCATTGAGAACGCGCCACGGTATCAGCAGAGAAGTAACGTACAGATGCAAGCTGTCGAAATAGATACGACAGTAACAATGCCAGCAACTACGACCTTCATCATCATCTGGATTGGCGAAATGTAAGAACGACTGCGGTGGCGAATACTCCGAGATGAATGGACGATTGACGAACCCGTTCTCTATCAGTCGCGAGCAGGATGCATAATCGGTTGACGATAATCAGCATCAAGCACTGGACCTAATTGATCATTCGTGCCGGGGATCGGGTTTCAGTATCCCAACTAGTCCTATCAGTGGCGTACACACCTGCGTTATCCAGCAAACGATAACAGTGAGGAAAACGCCAATATTTGGAGGGAAGACTTTGTACAGATAACACCAGGAGGTGATCTTTGGATATGCGAGTGATATCAGCGCGTAAGCACAAATTTCGAACCACTAGTACTCACCGCAAATCCGATGTTTCTAATTAAGGGACTATGTCAGCGCGGACTCGGACAGCCCGGGCAGCTCGGAATCGGAGGTTCCAGTTAGTAACCGTTACTTACCCGAGTATCTCGAGCCAGACCATGGCTACATAGGCAGTGAACTGAGGAGGAACCAAAACGCGATAGTGAGTAAGTATTCCACCCTTCCGAACGAATACCACTGGTCACCTACCCTTCCTACTCTCTTCGTCTCCAAAACGGCCGTCCAAAAAACATGAACCAAGAATCCGAACTGAGGGAGGATATGAGTACGTAGCACGTTATGAGCACAGACTCGAACGCACGAAAAAACCAAAGGCAATGCTTCCGAGGACGATATCACCTCTGGTGACGGTGAGCTCTACGAATGGTTTTTCAGTCGGGAATCCAACGTCAATAGCCATCTTGCGGTAGGGGGGGAAGTCGGGGAAGGTTGGCAGGATGTAGGACTGTCTTCTGCCTGGGTATAAAATATAGATGACCTCGCATTCCCTCCAATTGATTCAGAACCGTAAGGCATTCCTTGGAGATCTCCTGAATAGGAGACATCCTTCAATGCATCCACATATTCATTCGACGGCCCGGATGAACATATAACCTGGCAGGCCGGATCCATTTACGACCGTTGCATCCTGTTTCCTATGAAACACAAAATTGAAGAGATCATAGCGTCTCCAGAGTGAGTTGAATTGGTACTCACTGTCGGAGTCAAATTGCTCGACATCAGGCCTGCGAGCGCGGGATCTTATTTGCATGCGCCCCAATGGTTCCCGTTGAGCTTAAAATCTGTGCGTGTTTTGAATCTGTTGATCTGATTAGCCGACTCCCCTTCTCACGGAGGCATTGGAGTCCACGTCGATTTGGATGAACAGTGACTGGCGAACAGTGGGCAAATCGAAAAGATGGCTGTATCAAGTTCTTCAATTTGCTATAAGATGCACTTGAAGTAAAGAGATCTTTATCTGAATACATAGACCGGTGGCGACGTACCTGTAACTCCGACCTGAGCGTCCGAGACGTCGTGTCGACATCCCTTTGAGTTAGATCCCTTGTTAATCCTTTGAGCCTGTATCCCGAACCGTTCAAGCGCCACCACCGTTCTCAAAACCGTTGAATGCCAAACATATTGCGGTCCACCTAAGTACAAGTTAGAACCATCCTTCTGTCCCTGCGTGAGCCGGTAAGTGCTATATTGAAGGCTTGGTGCATGCCAAATCGATTGACACTATTATGGGAAATGGTTATCCCGATGAGTCGCAGGCCGCCCGTCGCCGCCTTTACTGAAAATACCAGTTGACATCGAGATACACGTGGGGTGGGTGAAGTCCGGGGGTATCGTGATCCGTACTAGTACGAACCCCAAGTTGTGGGGAATTTTGATGAGCACTGGTCTATAATTTGTATTTGAAGGAAGTTTCGGAGTTGGACGTGGCCAGCCTGCAGCTCTGAGCAGGTCTGAACCTTGGATCACTTCGGGCGCCAACGGGCCTTACAACGTAGTTACGTAACTCGAACCCTGCGAGCCTCATGTCCGCTGCCACTATCAACGCTGTCGTATCGATGGGCCCGAAAGTAAGGATCGCCCAGTCTTTGAATGCGGAATATGACGACTCCTTCAACGCAGAAGAACTACGGGCGAAGGGCAGTGAGAGAACGAGAACAAGGCCCTTTGCCACGTCCTCAGGGGAGCTCTGATACTTTTTGGTTCGGCTTCTAGATTCTGACCGGGAACTTTTGAGAACTGCGGGAAACTGACTGGGTGAATTATCTGTCGTAAGTAAGATACGCTTTTTAAATATTGCCAGCCAGAGGAATTGACGGACCTGTCGGCTAAGGGGTAGGTTGTACTCCGACTACTCAGCGCTCAGCCCATCGCCTCATCCGACATATAATTGCGACTCTCGCAGTGCTCGACACCCGAATCATACCCATGTATATACCTTTAGCCGCATCACTCGCATACATTCTGTGAGGTCCCTGGCCATTCAACTTGTTCATCGAATTCGAACCTTCAGGAGGAGGAGCCTGACAAAGACAGACAAGGGAGAGTAGAAGCGTGAACTGAGGAGAAGAACGAAGGGTTTGATCAACAACAAAGAGGATAGTTTTATCGCAGTCAGAGACCTTGCAATTGTCTGGGGAGACATGAAGATGATGGTCCAATGATAGTTTTGTCGAGTGACGGCCCGGTTTGCCAAGTCTGGTCTAGGTGGCTGTGAAATTCACACGCTGCGCGAGAATACAAGGCGCTGGACGTCTGGTGAGAATTCGATATTACCACCCAGGTAGAATTCGGATAGACTTTTTCTCATTGCTGGCCCGGCACGCTATATTTTTTGATTTTGCAAGGTGGAAAGTAAGCAAGAGCGTTGGACAACAATAAGTATGTGATTTCCGAACTTGCATTTCTTGAGCATTGGAATGTTGCGCTATCACGGGGACGAAGCTGGGAAGAAGTATCGAGTATGACCTTACTTGTCCACTCAGGAGTGTCCCTGACAACAAGATATTCAACTAGACCGCAATTTACATCCAGTCAAGTCTATGCAAATCCATCTCACCGATTTTGATCTCCATTTCAAAGTCACCGACCGCAAAGCATATATAAACTTCCACTGATTCTCCTCTACCTATCCCAATCGCTTCCAACGCCGAGTTTTCTGGCCCTATCCTTCCAGCTCAAACCTCCGGCGCCTTCGTCATCGACTGATCCTGGGATGTAATAGACACAGTATCGTCCATCTTGCGCGTTGTACGCGTGATCTCTGGGCTCAGTTCTGTCGAGAGAGTCACGCAGGTAAGCCTCGGGGGAAAACAACGAACAGAAAACTCCGAACCGATGTTGTCCCTGTCCGTGATGACATGATTCTGGACGCGTACGGAACTAAGAAACCATCAGTCAAGGGGAAAGGGAGAGGGCGAGGAGGGAGTAGCTCACATAGTTCCAGTGGTAGCAACACCCTTTGTGTCCGAAGTCCACTTGTCCCCTTCATATACATTGATACCGGTTGACCGTGCAACCTTGATTAGGAGGCCTAAAGAGTTTGGTACGGCGTGAGTGGTGTAGTCCCATCGCCTCCAAGTAGAGAAGACGTACGAGACATAGACATCTCGATTGCGAGTTTAACCATGTAAACGACAGGATGGAACTGGCAATAAACAAAGCCGTTCTTGAGGGTAGTCATACCCATGAGTAAAATATCCATTCCGATGGAGATGAAGATCATGTATTCGTTGAACCT
>JANHQD010001792.1:0-28441 GCA_024721195.1 Marasmius sp. AFHP31
TCGAAGTGGCAAGCAACAATGAAAAAGGCAGTGATGGCCGGCATTCATTCTCACAAAGAACGGCAGTCGACAAAGGACCAAAGGCCAATGTTATTGCCGAGACAATGAATAGGGAATCGCACGCCACTGAGCGAGGCCACACGGGTAAGAGGCTCGGTGATGATGAAAGTTCACTTGATTTCGGGAGAGTAATAGAACTGAATATTTGTATGGGTTGAGCGCGAAGAAAAAGAGGGTGATTTCCGAAGGAACAGACCGATTGTACATTCCCCGTATAGAGAAATGGAACGGCTCGACGCGTAGCACAATACCAAGGATATCTTGCAGATACCTGGTGTACAAGTACTGCCGCTAACTACAAGATTAGCATTGACACACCTCGTGAAAGAGATATGAAAAACGTACCATCGAACCCATTCTACTTGCGAGCGCAGAGCACTAGCCTCCCCCTGGGAACAGTTGGACGAATGTGTTCGTATTGACGCTCTACGCAGCTCGAGACACCAGCAGAAGCACAAGAAAGCGTTTGGTGACCGTTTGCCTCGTATAGACTATGTTGGTTTATTGGGCCGAGTGTAGATTGCTCGATGATCATGGTTCCGAGGTCGAAGTACTGTATCCTAGCTGGCAATTGTGAATGAATTGATGAAGGTTTATGCGGCTAAAAAGATTCTCACTGAGGGTGGATTTGATTGAAGGTTGAAGAGTAAAGTTCGCACGTGACGAGGTCAGTGCTCCGCCCGAAACCGAGCGGCATTCAGGATCGGCAATCGCCGAACCACCTTGTCCTCTTCCCTCGCCTTGCCATGTCCTAGCAGTTCGACAACCCTACCATTGAGTAAAATGTCTCTTTTCCCACTGTTTCCCAGCAGTCTTGTTAGCGACTGTCGCCATGTACTGCCAATAGACATTGAATCTAGATACATATCAGTGCACTGCACAGGGCAAACAGGCGGGTGCTGCGGGTTATATACTTGCCTCTATCACGATCAGCTCTCATACTCAACAACCGGTGGCTTCGCGACTCATGCCCTCTAAATTTCGGTACCATCTGTTGAAGTCAAACGACGAAGAAGACGCTGTTGGTGACCTTGAGGATGCCAATCCCGCAAACACATCCAATTCGCGAGGCTGCTTCTCACAACGACGAGCTCGAATTCTCAGCGCTATTGTCGCCTTCTTCATCCTAGCCTTCACCGCTCGAAGAATGATCACTGGCTACAATAATCATCAACCCCAGTCTCCCGTCACTGGTGGAGACGGGAGTACAGTGGTCTTGGAAGATGGTTCGACATTCATCTACTCAAATCCGCATGGAGGGCACTGGTATCACGATATCAACGATCCGTTCAATAACAAAGCGAGGGCACAGGCTTGGACTCCAGCGTTGAATGAGAAGTTTACGTATGGGGCGGATAGGATTAGAGGGTTCGTGGATTTTGTCGTTGTTCCAAGTCCGTAAGACCGAATTCCATTTCGCTCTACAGCGTCAATCTAGCTGGTTGGCTCGTTCTTGAACCGGTAAGTATAGATTCACTCGTTATCTGCCTCCCCTTTAACTAATACAACTACTTTCATAGTTTGTGTATGATCCCTTTTCCCTGTATGAACCTCGATCTGCTGGATGTTCACCACACCAATCACAGCACTCCTGCATTATTCCAGCCTTACTACCCGGATGCCATCGACGAATATACACTCTCTTTGGCCATCCGGAATGCCGCCAACAAAGGGGAAGGAGAGACGTTAGAGAAAATTCTCGAGGAGCATTACAAAACGTTTATCGTGCGTAACTTAGCTTTCACCATCGTCAATCATGATGCTAACGCATTCATAGACTGAGAGAGACTTCGCCGAGATTGCAGGTGCAGGCCTCAACTACGTCCGAATTCCGTTAGGCTACTGGGCGATCGATACATTGTCCGAAGGAGAACCGTTTCTCAAAGGAGTTTCTTGGAAGTGAGCCCAGGTTCTCTCCATCCGTTCCAACCTCGCTCAACCCCTGCTACAAAATACAGATACTTCCTCAGAGCAGTCCAATGGGCACGAAAATACGGTCTTCGAATCAACCTCGACCTCCACGCCGTTCCCGGCTCCCAAAACGGTCACAACCATTCCGGGAAAATGGGTACCGTCAACTTCCTTCGTGGCCCGATGGGTCTGGTCAATGCTCAACGGACATTGGACTACATCCGAGTACTGGCAGAGTTCATCTCACAGCCGCAGTATCGAGATGTAGTGACGATGTTCAGCCCGTTAAACGAGGTGAAACCTTTCTATATGCAACAGGGGGCTGTGGAAGGCTTGTACGTGGACGATTCTGAGCGATTGTCGTTTTATAACAATTTTGCTTCATGTAGCCATGCAGAAACCTACCGTATAATCCGTGAAGCAAGCGATACTGGTCCTGGCCAAGGTCCTTGGATCGCTATCAGCGACGGGTTTTTAGGAAAGTATAAATGGAGAGATTACCTCCGCCACGCCGATCGACTCGCTCTGGACGGCCATCCCTACGTCGCCTTTGCGGGTATGCAATCCAACGAGAGCTGGGCCGCCAAAACTTGGTTTCCCTGTCGAGTTTGGGGTAGGGAATTCAATCAGAGTATGTACGACTTTGGGTTGACAATCGGCGGCGAGTGGAGTCTTGCTGTGAATGATTGTGGACTTTGGTTGAATGGGGTTGGCAAGGGGACGAGGTATGAGGGGACTCTTCCCGGTGAGGGTAAGAGGGTAGGGAGTTGTGAACGCTGGGCCAATTGGGAAGGATATACGGTTGAGATGGAACAGGAATTGCGGAATTTCGCTTTGGCCAATATGGCGGGGCTTCAGGTGAAGATTCCTTTACTTTCTTGATACTTTACAAGCTAATCTCTGCGTCTTTCTATGCGAACCAGAACTACTTCTTCAACACATGGAAAATTGGACCCTCTCGTGACTCGGGTAAGGTTGAAGCGCCCGTGTGGTCCTACAAACTCGGATTAGACAACGGCTGGATCCCTCAAGATCCACGTCAAGCCGATGGTGTATGTGAAAGCTCATATCCTTGGAATGGCGAACTCTCACAAGGCTCTGACCCCAACTCACCCAAACCCGACCTTGGACAATACCAATGGCCACCCTCGTCTATCACCAATGCTGGACCGATCGCCTCTATATACTCTTACACACGAACGGGTGTGATGCCGACGCTCACGGGTGCAACCTTCACTGTCTCGGGTACTCATCCTACGAGAACGGTCGATGTAGGCAGCGGGTGGAATACTCCTGAAGAGGATCGGCCGAGGAGGTATGTCGAAGTGGATGGTTGCAAGTACCTGGACCCTTGGAATGTGGAAGACGCGCCACTTCCGACGCCCTGGTGTACGAATCTTCTCGCGAGAGATGGTTTACCTTCGCCGACCACTCCATCTCAGTGAGTATAGCTTATGGCGACGACTGAAATGTTATGTACGAAGTTCAAGATTTCTAATTACCTTCTGGATAATCGTGGCCGCCCGATAGTCTATTGAATGAATATTTATCATGAATGCTCCCTTTCCGTTCATCTACTGTTACAATTATGAACACAAATGCTCTGTCCACTAGCGTGAACTCTTCTACGGTAAGCACATATTATCATTTATAAAGAGTCCCTCGACGAGAATTGGCGTCAGTAGGGTTTTGATAGCCACTCCGGTGTACCCGCTGCCTGCCGTGCCACTTCCCAGATGGTGGGACAATGAACGAAGATTTGTATTACCGAGGTTCAGGGTCCACATCCAACCTTCCTTTTCCGGCCTCTGGTATAATGTATGCCACAAGACAATCAACCATACGATTTCAATAAAACTGTGGCCCTCTTTACCAATGTTCATCTTTTGAACATTCACTACAGCCTCTCTCACGACGTTCCCATCTCATTTGCATTGAAATCCGCCCTCTTCTCGACGCGCCATGACCTCTTACTCAAGTTCATCATCTGTCGCGAACTCCGACTCGCTCCCAAGTAATCCCTCCATAAAAGAAATCGCTAAAGAGATGGAGGGCTGTTGGTCTCCTCCCATGGATGTACGACTGTTCATGAACAAGTTCTTCCCTACCGACCCTTCTAAATCCGAGAGGTCGATGCCAATCTTCAACACAAATACACGGAAAGCATTGAAGGAAGCAGTCACTGGGACACCAGCTTTGCACATTGACAAAATCCACCCGGCCTTCAATGAAGACGACTTCCACGAACTTTTGGTACGTCTCTACGCGTCTTCCACCTTCGTCCGCGGTGAATCGACGACCACACCACAGATAGACAACCTGTCTAAGTACTGCCCCTCGTTGGAGCTTCGCCGTACTTCACAGCACTACGACACGACAAGCTATGCCGACAAACCAACCCTGGTCAAACCTTCAATCAGCGCGTATCACCGAAGCACCCCCCCTCCCCAAGACACACCGACTGTGATCTCCCGGGTCGATCTCTTCTTCTCTCTATCCCTCAACATCAACACAGATCGATTCACGCACGAATATTCTCCATTCTATCCGGAAACAGACGAAGAACTGGAGATGTGGCATCAAACAGTCGTAAACGCAGGAGCCATCCTCGCCACTCAGTACAGAACCCACTGTTTCTCGATCCAGATCGTCGAGGAGTACGCTCGCATACTACGATGGGATCGTGGAGGTGTCATCGTGAGTCAGCCGTTTTGCTTGTGGCAGGAGCCATACCTCGCCGAGTTCCTTTGGAGGTACGACCATGCGAGTTTGGAGGATCGTGGCTACGACCCGACCGTACGCTACGTTGATCAAGACTCTACGGACCCTCGAGACCGAAGAATGTTGCGGGTGACGAGAAAGGCGCTAGGGCTCCCTGATCGAGAACCTATTGCGAAGTTTAGCGTGCTCGATGAGGAATCGGGCCAAGTCGAGACATTCTACGGCGCGAAGCTGGTCTTCAAGTCGACTAAATGTCCGGTTGGGAGGTGTACAAGAGGATTTCACGTTGTGGATTTGCAGGGGAAGGTCGTGTTTCTGAAAGATGGCTGGCGAAGTGATACTCCGGACACCTTCAAGGAAGGGGCGATGTATGCCAGACTTCAAAGGGCTGGGGTACCCCATCTGCCGACTATCCTGGCAGCTGGGGATGCTGTCGGACCGTGGCAGAGAACATGTACATGGGGGTATCGATCCGGGATGAGCGGTTCCGAAATGGAGCCTCGCAGGCATCATTTCGTGGTCATTAGGGAGATTGGGAAGCCTTTAACGGAGTTCAGCACGGAGTATGAGTTGGTTGCTGCGCTTCGGGATGTTTTGGAAGGTGTGTTTCACAATGTGCAAGCTGGGATATTGAACTGACCTTTCCTCTAGCACTTCAGAAAGCCTACGAGGTTGCTCGAATTCTCCACTGCGATATCAGTGATGGAAACATTCTAATCTACCAAGGAGGAGGGCTTCTCATCGATTGGGACCTATGCGAAGACGCTGATGCTGCCCCACAGAATGGATGTTCCGTGAGTGCTTCTCGTTCTGCTACCGTACCTACACTCATACCTCGGCATCAGGGAACTTGGGACTTCATCTCCGCTCGGCTTCTACAAGCTACAGAACCCGAGAAACATCTACCGAAAGACGACATGGAATCAATCTACCACCTCCTCTGTTGGATATACCTCCAGTTCTGTCGCCACGAACTATCGAACGACGAGATCTCCAAGTGGATGAGGGACATCTACGAGGAGCGCTACTTCTGCTCCGTCATCTGCGATGACATGGGAGGAGACGGAAAGGTTACCGCCTTCCTCGATCGACAGTTCATGATGAAATCTCGATTTCCAGACGGGCCCTTACGCGAATTGATCATCGAACTCGAGGGAGCGTTTGCTGTCGGGTATGAGAATCCTCCGACGAATCAGCAGCGCGTGCTTTTCGAACGGTTGAAGGAGGGGTTTGCTGAGAAGCCAGATGTTTGGAAAGACACGGTGTGGTATCAGTATATGAGGAGAAAGGAGAAGCTGAGTGGATACCAATGGATGCTGGATCTACTGACGGCCACGGCGGAGGAGCTTGCGAAGCGACCGGAGTATACTCAGAGACCGGTGTATCGGAAGAGAATTTGGGAGGCTTCCCGTCCCGTGGTTGCAACTGTGGATGGACGTAGGAGATGATCTCTGAGGGAGTGGCTGAAATTATTTAGCTCAAGTCGAGCATACTACAACACGATAGTTCTCTCGCTTCCTTCACTTTCTATACGCATCGCCACGCATTGTATCAGTATTGAAATCATCAGTCGTTCAGTATACATACCTCCCTTTGAAGTATACTTCTTGCAAGGCCTTCATGCGTCTCATGTACCAAGTCGAACGAGAACTGAACGTGTATGAAACATTGAATCAGTATGTGCAGTGCGGATATGGTTGATCGTAACAACTACCAAGCGGTCCTCGAAGCTGTCCATCTAAAGGAGTGTGTACGTTTTGATAATAAGTATGTCCATGGTAGGTAGGTATATCCTCTATCGGTATGGTAACAGTATATCAAGAAACAAATATTAGTCCATGACTGGTAGAAACATCGACAACAACGAGACGGAGAAAACATGCTAGACGCGTCACCACCATTCCTCTTCACTCAACCGCTACCACATACCGTTCCACCCCCACCACCTTGATTCCACGGATCGGGATACGAGCATCCCTCAACGGCGACATACCTCTGTGGTCTGTCCTCTGAGTTCCACCCATCACCCACATCAACCGTCTTCGTTGGTTGCGCTCCCGAAACCGTCAGCGTCGCCCCCGTAGCAGTAGGCATAGCCCCCGTTCTCGTATAGGAATACAACGATCCCGCGGGTCCACCTTGTTGAATACTCGATGGTGGCCACGTGTATTGTTGGAGATTCGGCGAAGCATCAGCAGAACCTTGTGAGAGCTCTCCATTCCAAGGCTGGGTGTTACCACAGAACCCGTCGGCTTCACGGGGGTCGCGAGGGATCCAACCGTTGTCGACGCCGAGTTTGTAAGACCAAGCTGGAGTTTCAACTTTTCCGGTGTCGCGGGAAGGACCGATCTTCCATGTCCAGAAGAAGTAGTTCTGGGGGTATGGGGTCAGCGAGGCAATTCCAGGTCGAAAGAAAGAAGAAAACACATACTTGCAACCCGTCCATACTAGCCATCATAAAGTCCTTGATCTCCTTCTTCGTCTGGTCCGAGAAATTCTGCCAATCCGTCCATTGCTGACAACTCCCAACTCTATCCCCTGGTCCTCCTCCACCCTCACCCGTCCACGTCCCCTCGTACCTAATACCGTCCTTCACCCCATTGACCCAAAGCCCACAATCGTTGATCGCCAAGCTCCACTCCCCACTAATCGTCAACCCAAAGTCCTTCATCGAGTCATTGAACTCCTTGCCCCACTGACACGGAGCTGCCAATCGCTTACCCCAGGATTCACTCGTCTGCGGGGTATTGAAGGCGATGTAAGGGTGGTTGTCGAGGGCGAGACGGTCGGCGTTACGGAGGTAACCGGCCCATTCGGATTTGGCCATCTGACCATCACCGATGGCGATCCAGGGACCTTGACCTTCTCCTGTGCCAGAGGCTGCGCGGATCTGACGGTAGGTCTCTGCGTAGCTGAACGAGGGGAACAACAAGTTGGTTTGCCGAAGCAATAACAGACGACAGTTCCACTTACAATCCGTCTAAAACGCTCTTCCCAATATGTACTTCCCGAGCTTCGTTGAGAGGGCTAAACATTGTCACGACATCTCGGTACTCCGGTTGACTGATGAACTCTGCCATAATGCGGATGTAGTCCAACGCTCGTTGTGCGTTGACCATCCCCATGGTTCCTCGAAGGAAGTTGATGTCGCCGAATTTACCAGAGTGGTTCCAACCATTCTGGGAGCCGGGAATGGTGTGCAGATCGAGGTTGATGCGAAGACCGTATTTGCGTGCCCATTGGATGGCTTTGAGGAAGTATCTAGTCGTAACAGGTAAGCGGGTTCGTAAGAGGAGACCGAAGGAGAGAAACGAGCGTACTTCCAAGCAACCTTGGGGAGGAAGGGTTCGCCCTCGATCGTATCAATCGCCCAGTACGGTATCGGAAGTCGAAGGTAGTTGAGTCCTGCAGCTGCGATTTCGGCGAAATCTTGCTCAGTCTGGTCAGGCGAGAGAAAGCGTCAAGTCAGCATCACGGTCGAAGGGATCAGGGATGTCAGACGTACGATGAAGGTCTTGTAATGCTCTTCTAAAATCTTCTCTAGACCTCCATTTGCCTGATCTTGAGCCATAGCAGTGTGCAGGGTGTATTCGTCGATCGCGCTGGGTTGGTAGGCCTGGAAAGGTGCTGGTGCGCTGGTAACGGTATGGTGTGAGAACGAGGGAATTCCGCAAATAGAGATTTTTCGAAAACATACATGAACTGGAGAAAAGAACTCGTCAACGAGTCGCAGTCAGGCGAGATAGAGAATGCTCACAGGTTCAAGGACAAGCCAACCTCCAAGGTTAACCCTACGAAACATCTCATCAGTCAACGAGACCCCTTTACGCATGACGAAAAAGAGTTTGATGGACGTACCCTCTAATCTTATCAACACCGTATCTGAACGTCTCATTCAACCCTGGTGACCACTCCTGTGCCTTTGCACCGTTGTTGAAAGGATCGTTCACGTCGTAATACCAGTGACCTCCATGCGAGTTCAGATACATGAAAGTCGACCCATCTTCCAGAACAACCGTGCTACCATTCCCTCCCGAGACAACACCCCCTGGGTTACCACTCGAATCCGGTGTTGTTGGGTCGTTTGACCCAGAGTTTGAGCCCGATGAAGACGAAGAGGAATTCTTCTTCTTGATGACGGTGAAGTAGATAGGGAGGAAGATGACGAGAAAGAGGATAATGATAGCTGCAACGGCAATGGCGATTATGATGGATTTACGGGACCGTTTACGCTCGTGAGGGTCAGCTCCTGTGTTGGTGGTAGCGTGTGGATTGTCCTTGGGTTCGCCATCAAACTGGCTGTTACGATTGAGGCCGTCTCGAGAGTCTGAGGCCATGGTCGCGGCCTACGGGGAAAAGGGAAGAAAAGGGAAGGAGGGAAGGGGGAGAAAGGGAAGATGGGAGAAAGAACCGAAGTATTGGTTTTGTTAGTTTTTTTTTGCGACAAGGGCTCGTCATAACTTACCCATCACGTCGCCTGGTGGTCGTGCCGTGTTGATCTTGGCAGTCCAGGACCACCGTCAAACGCATCAAATATCACGCCTTCGACACCACACTGACAACGCGGCCCATGGTGATGATTTCATTTGGAACTGAAACGGTCAGCCGTTCACACACTGCCCAGAAGAGGTTAGCTCCTTGCAACAGACGAAGAACTAGCATAACAAGGACCCTCACCTATCCAAGGAAGTCGCGAAGGAGACTATAAACTCCGAAACTTGGTGTTCGACACCGTTCATGATGGAGCTCGTATACCTGGGGTCGTGTGCTAAGGGACTCAGCCTCTTGGCCAGTTTTATCGACGTCTTGGGGCAGAAATTGAAAAGGATGCGAAGAGAAACTTTCCATGCACCAGAATCCAAAGCGAGATTAGCGCATCATGTAGCTTCGAAGATGAATGAAGGAAGCGGGAAGGTGCGGAGGTAGGAGGCTCATCGCGGCTGCTGCGCACCGGGACCTGAGCCACGTGGCAGAAATAATATAACCGACATCGGTCCGACAGGGGCGGGATGTGGCTGAAGAAGTTCAACAGAGTTGAACCTCCCTCGTCGCAGTTGTGTTCTCCCAGTTTTGCTGCCTCTTACCTATAAGATCTTCTGTCCCCTTGTCGACAACGGTAAATGGGTGTCGCGAGTGCTGCCATCTCATTTATCTGCTCGTGATAACATAGTTCAACTGAGAAACTGCGCGCCAAAAGGTTGACAGTGGCGTCGTCGAATGTTCTCCAGGGCTTTACCATCCGAGATACGAGGGTAACTTGTTACGATGGCCCTCTTTTGATGACTCTAAGCACAAACAGTGAGTCATTGATCTTCGGAGATCGAGGTCATAAGAAAACCGGATTATAATGGGTCTCAACACGGCGAAGGGCCCGGGGGAAAGGCCTCCGAAGTAGGTGTAATCTTTGAGCTTAGGAGAGCTTGTGCGTGCTATCTCCAGGAACGTTCTCCCTCGCAATTCTCATCTTCTGTCCCGGACGCGCCCAACGGACGTAGTCCGCGCACAGGTTGCTCATAGGTTAGTAGGTATGACTCGAAATGTGGCTGCTTCCGAGAAACAGTGGAAACTCCAGAGTTTCCGGCTGAATCAGCGAAATTTGGGTTTGGAGTAGAAGACGTACTGGAACTGCACCAGAAGTGGAAAACAAAATGTCGCTATCGAAAAGCTTTATTCACTTCTTTCCCGAGTCCTGACGTGCCAAAACCTGATGTACTCATACCTGATAAACCATTGCTGAAAATCACAATTATCATTTTTCTGAATATTTTCTAGCACTCAAATCACATCAAGGTTTGCTGTATCGGTTTGAGAACATAAAGAAGCATCTAAAATAAATGTTTAAGGTGGGTACGCGGTGTATGTGTTGCAGCAAACGCGTCTGTCCCATTGAGTGGTCGTGTCCCATTGACCGGTGAGCCTACTTCTGCAAAAATGGAGATTTTTTTTTTGGAGCAAGAGCAAACAATGCCAGAGCAACCCGGTGGAGGTGCTCAAATAAGCGGAGAAGTGAACACCGTGATGTCTCGCTTTGACAGACCCAACGGAACGATCGGCAACTTTGACATGGCATCAGGAAGAGCACCTGTCGGCTTGCTGAATTTGAATCCCTCGTTTGTATGTGGCTGGCGTGCTCGACATTCATCCTAAGCACCCACTCCAGAGGCTCAGTTGTACACGGCGGGTGAACAAAACCACCTCGCCCATATATGAATGATTTTTGTGAAACCCAAGCCTTTGAAAGTCATTTTTCATGGTACAGTCATGTACCGGTCAATGGGACAACACGAATATCCCTGCTATTTCGCATGTCTTAGGACATCAAAACACTTCAAATATATCATTCTAAAGTAATTCTATGCTGCCTAGTGTTGATGAACGGGTGTCCCATTGTTGTCAACGAAATTCGGGAATTTGGGACGGATTTTGGCGTGTGGGAATTTCCCATCAACACGCCAATAATTGAGCGAGGAAACAGTTCACTCTTTGAGACAAGAGTTTCCGCGATACGGGTGCACTAAGTGGGCCAAAGATCTACTCTATATTGCAAAAAGAGTATGTTGTGTGCGTTATAAGTCTATAGGAGAGGAATTCCCATCTCTAGACTCAAACCCTTGCTGAGTACAGGACATGCAAAAATTGATGTCCCTGCCTTTTTTGGAAATAGCTCCGACGCACACACCGCAAGCGCTCCTCCAAGCCCCTCCTCGGTGTACAGCTCAAAAAATATGGTATATACAGCCTTTCAACCGTGGTCTAAGAGCCCAGAAAAATCAGTGTAGACTCTTGACAGACATTCTGTTAGACTACATGTTGAAGCAGATACTTCACGGCGGCTATCGTTCTTACTTTCTTCATGCGGACTTACACGTGATGTACTGTATTTGGTGGCCCGGTGGCTTCACAGTTTCCCACGGGCCACAACACAAAAGTTTTTCTCTTCGCAAAGCTGCACCTCAGTTGACGTCCACATCAACTGAGGTGAGCTTAATATTCTATTGCTTTACTTTACTATTACTTACTATATTTACAGCCAAACCTTAACAGGTACAAGAATATAGTAGTTGACGTCCACATCAACTGAGCCAAACCTTAACACTACACCAGAAGTTACAGTTGACCACTGTCGGAGATAATTCCAAATTAGGAAGGGACATCAATTTTCGCATATCCTGTATCACAGTTATCATTTTATTGAATTCTTTCTAGCACTTGTATCACATTAAACTTTGCTGTATCGGATTGGGAACATAAAAAAGCATCTAAAATAAATTTTTGAGGTGTGTGCATGGTGTATATGTTGTAGGAAACACGTCTGTCCCATTGAGTGGTCGTGTCCCATTGACCGGTACATGACTGTACCCGGCAGTTATCATGCCCAAAAACTCACAATTTATGCCAAAATGAAGATCTACAGCTTGTGTTTCCTCATGAACCACCTTTCAGCATAGCAAGATGTATAGATATAGGTCACATAATACCTGGAAGCCAGCCGGTAGGTATAACATGACACACTACTTGAAATTCAAGGATTTTTCACAGACAGGTCGATAACCTAGAACTCCGAGGACGGCGGCTTCCGAAGTGGAGTTCTACGAACCGACCCGAAGAAGAGTTTGTGGCTCACCGGCGGGAAGAACAACCCGAGGAAGCGTCGTGCATATCTAGCTGAGCTCGGTGAACATCATTGTTTCCGGTTAAATGAAGCTTTAGCCAGTCTTACATATATTATACCGCAGTCCAACATCCACCGTGGTAAGAACGAGATGACGCATGAACAATTTAAATCCCCTCCGCGAATACAATACGATGAGTATTGAGTACAGATCCTAAACGGAGAACGGCTCATCTTTAGGGCTCTGATGAGGTCTCGTCAATGTGCACATTTCGTCACCAGACTCCGGGCGCTGAGGAGTCTGTCCCTCCGAGTCACCTTTGGAGGTCAAGGGCTTGGATCGGTGTGGGTGAAGGTCATTTTGATCTGAGAATTTATTAGGCGACGTAACGATACGACTATGTTTGGGACCAACAGACCTTGACAAGAACCACACATCGTTAGACCTGACCAGTAAGCGTACCATGAGTAGACGGTCCTGTAATCGGTACCAATTCCGAGCTTGAATTGAAGATTTAGGATGTAGACGAAGGTCTCAATGCGAGTGGAAGGAACCCACACTGTTGATATCTGTGGCGTATCAGTCACGTAGCAGTTCAAACGGCGAACAAGACGACACGCTCCGATTGTCGCAATGGTCGAAGCAGGTCCACTATAACTGGGTTAGAAACGAAGGGAATAGTGAGGGCATAAGACATTTATGTACTCGGCCATCATTGCCATGATAGGGTTGAGACGAAGAAGTGAGAAGATCTAGAGGGCTTGGATGAGGGCCACAAACTCCTTGAAGTTTAAGCCATAGCACGCACGACTGCCACAAGGTTTGCGAGAAATCTACAGAGATTGAATTAGAGCCATAAAAACGATCTGTGAGTGTGACGAGAAAGGAAGGACTGACACCACGACGAAGTATGCTAGACCATCCCTGAAAATGAGCTTGATAAGACCCATATGGTACATATTTCGATACTCGACGTATGTCTTATACGCGGTCAACAAGAGTATCACGAAGTCGAGAACCATTGTCGCGATGTAGAGAATAGCGACGGTCTCCGTCTCAACCGACGTTATTACGCAGCCGGAGCCCCTGACATAAAATCCTCTGATGCTCTCCGGTATGCACCTTACAATGACTGCGAATTGCCCTGCGAGAAGGATAGACAACCCGAAGACCACAACTCGGTTGTTGCCCCAGACGGCCATGCTTCGAAATCAGATGAGGGACTAAGTAACAAGTCAAGGGAAAGTCGGTGATAAGCGCCTTACGTGCGGATAGCGAGATTCAAAGTGGAGACGCCGAGTGCGACGTTCGAGAGAAATGGTATTAGTGTAAATAATGCCTGACAGTCAATAGGCCTTCATTCCGTTCGTTAAAACCAAAAATAATCGACCCCTAAGCTTCAGGGATGACTTACTGACGTGAATCTCTTTCAATTCTTGCTACGATGAGGAACGCCAACAAGGAATATCGACCCAAGAAATAAAATATCTGGATTCAAACCGTGAGCTGACATTCGGTACGATACACATTTTCAAGCGCCCAGCATACCATTGGCCATCGGAGTTTCTTCTGTCTCGAGATGAAAGCCCAATCAAAATCCAGACTGAGAGCCCATTCCCATCTTCAGTAGAGAATGAGAACCAATTGGAGACGGTAATAAAAGGTGCTATAGTCTACCGCACGCACAGATACACCCCAAAAAGCACTTGGATCGTTCGATTAAAAACCTCTGAAGAAGCAATAGTAAGTGTCTTTATGGGCTGACCCAGAGGTTATGACATGGCACGTACTCTCGGTTGCCGCCAGTACTTCTGGGGACTTCCAATCAATACCCATTGGAGGATTGTAAGGGACGGGTGGGGGAGAAGACGGCGACAAATCTTGAGCCTTCGGACGCGTTTAAGGATCGGCTGTCATACGTGAGAATCGAACCCCCACGGATAAGGCAGCCACAATACAATCAAGCGCTTATACAAGGCGATGTACGTCCAAGTTCTCAAGAGGGAAAGTAATATTTTTGCTCATAACGTTTCATAAATGTCAACCCGCCAAACAATGGGGACCGAGGACTCGGAACTCCCGTTCTCCGAAGGTATCGTTTATGGTGGGGCATTGTAGCCTAGTATGTTATCGGTAGGCGAGGCGGGAGTATGAAATCCGTGGCGTGGCAAATGCATCGGTATGACAAGTTGAACATTGATTAGTGTACCACGTCAAAGTTTAGCGCTTCCGGAAGTCAAAGACTGGACAATTTTGTTTGTTCAATGGTTTGTCCGTGCCTGGTGACCTATTATATGAACACTTCTCCACACATAGTGCATCAGTACTTTGGCACAAACTTTTACTGCCTTTTTTGTGCCTTTTTACCCCCAAAAAGGCAAAAAAGCCCAAAAAGTCCGAAAGTCGAAAGCCATGTCTAATTTCCCCAAAGTTACTCAATTTATTTACCAAATTTGGTCACCCGAGAAAGTCCCCAAAAGTCCGAAAGCCGGAAGTCCGGCCTGCACCACCCACCCTTGACATCAATTTCTCCGGTGTCTGGTGACAACCCTGACGTACTCACCAGATCACTTCCTGTAGCAGGGGAGTGAAGGTCCTGAAAGTCATGAAAAGTCACAACTTTCCAGCTTTCCGGACTTTTGACTTTCGGGAAAGCCGAAAAGCCCGAAAAGCCCGGAAGTAAACATACCCTTTACCGATGCCCTAATGAGTAGAGATACCGAAGAGTCCAAAAATAATCTAAGAACCTTCACTTCTCGTCGCGATGGTGTATGAAACTGGCATAATTCGAGTATCGGGATTTTCTAAAGCCTTTAATCTAGTCATCGGTGCCTCGGTCGGACTCATTCTACCGTCATCCCTTGCTCAATGCCCTTCATGGAAGGACCAGAGACAAACAAGAGTCAAACTTGAGGTCAAGACACATGTCACTACAAGGGAAGGGAGGTACCAAAAGGAACGAACGTAGAGACATTATGTCGGGGAATTTGTAGTAAACGTCATACGGTAGGCTCTCTTGAATCGGTGTGGGCGGCGAAGGTCGCGATTCGAGAGACTCTAAGCACTTCTCCCATCAATTGGAACAAGACTGTAAACGCTCGAGGATCACATGCATACCCCTCCAAGTTCTTGACGGTTAGTTGCCCATCTGGGTGTATCATAGGTAGGTGGTGCGGTAACTGGTAGTGAGTTCAAGCTAATGAAAAAGTCAACCAAAGATGTCGGAGCGAGACAATCGCAACCTACATTGTCGATATCATTGGCGTATTGATCTCGTAGCATTTCGAACGTCGAACAAGACAAGTCCCAATTGCAGCTATAATCATAGGCGGTACTCTATGACTTCGTTAGGATTGAGGGGAATACAGTAGTTTGTTCTTCGAAGGTATTGATTATGGTGAGACATTCTGTGACAAGAGCCTATAAATAAAGTAGGCGAGGCAAGCGTATGAACGCTGTCCATTAGTATGACAGGTTGAACGATGAGTATAATGCCACGTCGTATGTTAACGTTTCCGGTAGTCGAGTCTGGTCAGTGGCCACTTTTGTTTGTCTCAATGGTCTCTCCGTGCCTGGCAATCTACTCGGGAAGTTCGCATAATAGGAGTACCCAAAGGTGATCCGAAAATAACCTTAGAACTTTCATTTTCCGTCGCGACCTCTCTCTCGAGAGGCTCAGGGTCGCGATAGTGCATGAACAGGGATAACTCTAAAACCTTCGATTGGGTCATTGGTGACTCGGAGAGCGGACTCGTCCTGTCATCGATTCATTGTCGAATGACCTTCATGGAAAGACTAGGAACAAACGAGGGCTAAGCTTAGATATAGATACCACTGGATGGGGTGGGGAAAAGGAGCGGAAGTAGGGAAATTGAGTCAAGGGATTTGTAGTCGAGCGTCACAAGGTGGGATCCCTTGAATTGGTGTGGGCAAAGGTCGTAATCTGAGAGACGTCGAATAAATACTAACTCAGTGAATGGAACAAGATTGTAACGGCTTGAGAACCACATACCCCTACAAGCGCTTGACCGTTAGGTATCTATCTGGTTATATCAAAGGTGTGGGGTGTGGCAACCGGTAGTGAGTTTAAGCTTGGGTGAAAAGTCAATCGAAGATGTCGGAGCGAGACAATTACATCCTACATTGTCAATATCTTTGGTGAACCATTTTCGTAGGATTTTAAACGTCGGACAAGGCGACATGCTCCTATTGTAGCTATAATAATAGGTAGCACTCTATAACTCTGTTAGGACCGATGGAAATAGTTGGAGTACAAGAGTGACTTACGCCGCCATCATATCCATGAAAGGGTTGAGATGAGAAAGAGAGAGAATCTAAGCATGTTCGCATGAGGGCCCCAATGTTCTGAGCATCGCACGTACAACCGCGAAAAGATTTGAGAGGAATCTGGAGGATTCAATGACAGTTGTGAGCATGATAGAGAATGACTCACACAACAGCGAAGTAAACTAGACCATCTCTAAAAATGAGCTTGATGAGACCACTGTGATACAGATCTCGGTATTCGACGTATGTCTTGTACACGGTCAACGATAGTATGGCAAAGTCGACTACCATCGTCACAATATACACGCCGGCCACGGCATCTGACCTTTCGGCTGACACAATTACGCAGCCATAGCCCTCGCCGTGAATTCTTCTGATGTGCGCTTGCAAGAACCCTATAATGAGGGCAATCTGTCCTACAAGTAGGAGGGACAAACAGGTAACCACAACTCGATTATTCCGCCACACCGCTATGCTTCGCCGAACGAAAGGCGCAGGTTAATGGGAGGCATGCGAGAGAAAGGTGCCATGACTTACGTGCGGATAGCGAGATTCAGGCTTGAAGCGGCAAGTGCTGTGTTCCCGAAAGTCGGCATTAATGCGACCAAAGCACGGCATTCGATAGCGCTTGTTTCGTTCGTCAAATGAAGGAAGTCATCAACCCCTGAGCTTCATGCGAGGCTTACCGGTTTGTGTCCTTTTTGATTACCATAGTGATGAAAAGAGCCAACAATGAATATCGACCCAGGAAATACACGATCTGTACTTGAGTCTTGAGCTCACTTTCTAGATATGTTTCAAATTACCGAAATCACCATTGGCCAACGAAATTTATGCTGTCCGGAGATGAAAGCCCAATCGAAATCAAGACTTATGGCCCATTCCCATCTTGAGTAGTGAGTTAGAATGATCGAGAGTGTACAAAAAGACGGACTACTGCACGCACAGATAAACGCCAAACAAGATTTCCATTATTCGATTCGCTGCTTCTGCAGAGCCAGTAGTATTAGTAGCAAGCCTCCTAGTTTTTGTGGCTCAGAAGTCGGGGTACCACACGCACGCTCATTCGCCGCCAGTGTTTCTGGAGACGTCCAGTCAGTACCCATGGGAAGGCTATTTGGATGATTGGTGGGAAAAGATGATAATGTTCCAGGGAGAGATCGGGCTCGTTTAAAGGTTCTTTAGGTATGAATAGAACCCGCAAAAGTCGCCATTGAAAAGGTGTTTAGGACCAGGCGTCTAGGCCTGGTTAGTAATATTCTTGAACTAATAAGTACATCGCATAACGTTGATGCGGCGTCGGGAATTTGGGCTGCCAATGTCCAAAGATATGAATCATGATGAAAGAGTATGTTACGAGGGCCGTAACGGACGCAAAGGCGGGCGTAAGTGCCGTACAATTGTGTGGAGTTCACCTTTGTAGGGAACGGTTCTGGTGGGTTTTGCGATGGTCTCTCGACGTGAAGATGCTAGAATAGAAGATGCAATCCGATCCACTCAGTCCAAAAAACTTCTGGTGAGCCTTTGTATGTCAGCCTCAGTCTATCTACTGACATCGACATAGAACGAGGCCTTCCGGGGAGACATAATGACAAGTATGGCACACGCCGGGGCTCTGGAAGCCAAACGGAGGTAGTATCGGAGAGTATTCAACAGGACGGGGAAGATATGGTCGTACCACCAAGATACCTACATCGCTTATGTACCTAAAGAAATGGATGCTAATAACAGTCATCTAGTTTGGAAGCTATAGATAGAGAAACAGCGTGTCGCGAGTCTAAGCGCCCGTTTACCGCACAGTAAATGCCTCACTTGGACCGGTGTCAACGAATACCGTAACCTGAAGGAAGTGACCTTATAAGCGACTAAGCAAGACCGCGGTTATTTGTAGAGTGAAATACCTCGGCAAGGGCTCCATCGTTAGCCTTCGAGCGCACTATGAGTCGGTGTTACGACGATTGGCAGTGAGTTCGACCTTGAAAATCAGAGAAGATTCAGACGACTTCGCGGGGATCTGAGAGTATAACCCACATTGTCGGTATCTTTGGGTCATCGGCCACGTAGTAGCTCAGGCGGCGAACAAGACGACAAGCCCCTATCGTACAAATCACCGAAGACGGTCCTCTATAGACCTGTCAGAGTAGAGGAGAAGGAGGATTGAAGTAAAATATCAACATACAACGCCATTATATTCACGAAAGGGTTGAGATTAAGGAGTGAGAAGATCTGTAAATGCATGGATGAGGGTCCTACTGGTGTCTTTAAGCACTTAGCACGCACGAGCGCAACAAGGTTTGTGATGAATCTAGCGGGACTCAATATAGGCCGTGATCAGGGCAAAAGAAGGACTCACACCACAGCAAAGTAAGCCAGACCGTCCCTAAAGATGAGCCTGATGAGACCGCTATGATACATGTCTCGGTACTCGACGTATGTTTTGTACACGGTCAACAAGAGTATGACGAAGTCGACTACCATCGTCACAATGTAGAGGACAGCGGCGGGTTTCGTCTCAGTCGACACCATTACACAGCCGCACTCTTCGACATAAGACCCTCTGATTCTTGTCGGTATGCTCCTTATGATGACTCCGAACTGTCCTACAAGAAGAACAGTCAGGCTACAGACCACAAGTTGGTAATTTCCCCAGACGGCCATGCTTTGGATGGGGCGCAGGCTTGAGTATCAGTCGGCAAGGGGAAGTCGCTAACATGGCCTTACGTGCGGATAGCGAGGTTCAGAGTGGAAATGCCGATTGCCGTGTTACCAAAAGTCGGTATCAACGTATACAAGACCTGACAGTCAATAGGCCTTCATTGGGCCTGTCAAACCAAGAATGACGAACCCCTGATGTTCAGGTAAAACTTACTTGTGCGTGTCCCTCTCAATTCTTATTCCGACTAAGAATGCCAATGAGGAATATCGGCCCAAAAAATAAAAGGTCTGAATAAGAAGTCGTAAGCTCACCTTCAGTTCGATACACCTCTTGGTAAACTGAACCCACCATTGGCCAATGAAACCTCTTCCTCCCAGAGATAAAAGCCCAATCGAAGTTGAGACTGTTGGCCCATTCCCATCTGGAGTGGGACTGTGATCATTCGAAGCTGATGACACAAAATACTACTGCACGCACAGATAAACACCGAACAGCACTTCCATTACTCCGTCGGCTGCATCTGCAAAACCGGTAGTGAGTACTTTGATTGCGTTGACAGGAAAGGTATGACACAGCTCGTACTCTTATTTGCCTCCAGTGTTTCCGGAGACTTCCAGTCAATGCGCATGCTTGAAAGGCTGTTTGGGATTTGCGGGAGGGATGAGGACGGATGAGGGAGAAGTGACGATGGACCTGGAGGTAAAATGGACGTGTATAAAGTAATCACCCGTAAGAATCTAGTACGCAAAAGGTATCTAAAATGTACCCTGTCCAGATCAAACCCTTGAACGCGGGATCCCCGTCCTCCATCTGGGGAGGGAAGTAATATTGTTTGACTGGTATGTACGCCACATACGCCACCGGGACGTGATCAAACATATCATGGTGAGGCTAGCCTCACATGATGGGACATGGGCGGTGACGTCCTGCACACCAATGCAGTTCTTGATTCTAACGCGTCCGCAAAGGGCAGTTTTGTTAGGATGACGAAGATCTGATATATCCGAGAGAGTTGGGTTTCGAAGCTTTGGCACTGGGTTACTCACTGAAAATCCCTGGTCAGGCGTCGCATATTCTGCAGAGACAGGCTGATGTGCGGCTCTATGTCCCAATTACGGTTCACTTGAAACTTGAAACGAGTCAAGACTTGTGAATCGGCAAGTATTAAAACCGTCGGGAGCGAAATGGCGGAGACTCCAGTATTCAATAGGACGGGGCCAATAACAGCCGTACGTCAGGGCAGCCAAGGTTCAGCGTATATACCAAGGAAATACCAGTACCTAGTGACGAGATTGTATCTTGGACACTGCGGGGGGGAACAGTAACCCGAAAGCCGCAGCGTCCATTCGTTATACAGTGAATGCCTCGTTCGTATCGGCCGTAGTGGAGGCCGTCACCTGAGAGAGAAATTTTATCAGTGAATGCAACGAACCTGCGACAGTTTGGAGAGTGAGATACCTCAACACGAGCTCCATCGTCCGACCTACTGATCGCGCTATGGGTTGGTGGTACGGCCATTGGTGATGAGTACAGGCTTAACGATCGAAAGAGAGTCAGAGAAAGTCACACATGTGTGGCAGCTTGAACTACCATCACCCACATCGTCGGTAACTTTGGTGTATCGCCCACGTAGCAGTTTAGACGGCGGACGAGACGACATGCTCCTATCGTAGCAATACTCGAAGCCGGTCCTCTAAAATATGCTTAGAACGAATAGAACAGTTAGAGCATTAGGGTGACTTACACCCCCATTAGGTTCATGGTAGGGTTGAGACGGAGGAGACAGAACGTCTAGCGGAGGAAGGTATCAATGAGGCCCCCAGATTCCTCGAGGTCTGGATCAAAGCACACACGACCGCAACAAGGTTTGAGAGGAATCTAGAAGCGTTCAGTAATGGTCGTGAGCACGACAAGAAAGGACTCACACCACAGCGAAGTATGCCAGACCATCTCTAAAGATGAGTTTGATGAGACCACTGTGATACATATCTCTGTACTCGGCGTATGTCTTGTACGCAGTCAACGAGAGTATAACAAAATCGACTACCATCGTCACGAGGTATAAGACAGCGAGAGCATTCGACTTATCGACCGACACCATTCTACAACCGGAGCCCTCGACATAGACCCCCTTAATGCCAGTTAAAATGCATCTTATAACGGAAGCAAACTGTCCTACAACTAGGACAGACAGACCGGCGACCACGACTCGGTTGTTGTCCCACATCGCCATGCTTCGGATCGAGATGGAGCTTTGAGCATTTGGCGGAACGTCGCTTACATCGACTTACGTGCGGAGAGACAGATTCAGCGTGGAAGCGCCGAGTGCCGTGTTCGAGAAAACCGGTATCAAGAAATATAGGGCTTGGCAATCCACAGGTCTTGGTTCCGTTTATCAAAGACCTTGAACAAACCCAACTCTTGAACTTCGTGGGACTTACCGGCGCACATCCCGTACAATTTCCATCACGATGAAGAAACCCATTAATGAATATCGACCGAGGAAATAAGGAATCTAGGCTCGAGTCGTGAGCTCATGATACAGACTGTGAGTCACTGAGCTCACCATTCGCCAACGAAACTTCTTGCGCCCAGAGATGAAAGCCCAATCGAAATCCAGGCTGATGGCCCATTCCCATCTTCAATGACGAGTTAAACCCATCGAAAGGTGATAGTGTAAAGTGCTGCTGTACGCACAAGTAAATCCCGGAAAAGACTTGCATGATTCCGGCTGATGCTCCTGTAAACAGTTTGTGTCTTGGCTATGTCGAACCGAAGGTTAATGACATAGCACGCACGCCTTTGTGCCGCCAATGCTGCTGGCGATTTCCAATCGATACCCATCAGTCCGTTTGAGATTGGTGGGGAGAGAATGTGACGACCGATTTCCGACCTTCGGACGCGTTTAAAGGCATTCTCTGCAAAAAGTAGGCAGGCAAAAATGGGTTTGGGTAAATTGAGCGCTTAGCCGCCCGATAAGGGAAGTAATATTTCTGCATATACCATTCGACAACTCGCCAGAGTATAGGGCCTTTGGGGTAACAACTCCCGTTGTTTGAGAGTATGAGTCATATAATGAACCGTTGTAATGAAGGCAACGTGGTATATTGAGGCAAGCAGAGGTGTGAACGCCGTGCCAATTGCATTGTTGGCCGAATTTTAACAGCTTTGACCAATATCTGGATGAAAAATTGACGTATAGGGATTTAGACGTAAGTCCGTGCTCGGGAATTGTTGAAACCGAATCGGTTGTGGTACCGAGGTGCTCGGTGGAAGATCAAAGTGAAGCGTTTCATTCTGCTAAGATATTTCGAAACGAGGCTATAGCTATGGGCCATGGTAAACACACCGGTATGGTGAGTTATGAGTTTTGAGTTGAGTGTGCTTGCGGGAGTTAAGGGTGATTGATGCTCTCGTTGATTGGTTCCTTCATTTTCCGCGCGATTTCCACCAAGCGAGGCTCAGGGCCTCAATTGAGCCCAATTTAGTCTCGAGCTAGTCAAATAAAGTTTCATGGAGGGTGGTCTTCATTAATTCTCCACCAGAACCTCCATAATATTTGACCTGAGTAGTGGTCATAACCCTGACCATTCCCGCGACAATTCGGAGGGTAAGACCTGGGTAAATAAACGGTAAGTACGATACCACAGGCTTGGGAAGGGGGGGCAGACTTACATCGACAGGGTCACAGAAAGCTCTAGCTCAGATGAATAACGCCGACGACGATAACGAGCATCCAAAAGTGTGGTGATTCAAGAATGATCGATATGGTCGTACAATAGGTCATGACTCTGCAAAGGTACTCGACGTAACAAGATCGAGAAACTATGGTATGATTCGTAGATACTAGATAGCAATAGATGAAACATGCAGACGTAGATATAGAGGATAATTTGAGACCGTACATATGAGATTGTTCTTCCTTCCTTCCAGGAGCTTCTAAGTATAGTGAGACATTTTACTTGGGCCCAGGCGACGGCGGACCTAGAGGAACGCCACAAATATCGAGTTATTAATGTGGCCTGTATCAACAAAGGATGAAACGTACCGAACAGCCCAGGTTTCGCGTTAACAGACGCAGGTAAAGGCGAACCCGGTGATGCACTAACCGGTGCGGGCGAATATACAGGATTCGCTACGGAATTCGATTAGCTTGTACCATAAAACGAGCAAGGAGCAATATACGTCTCCACTGTGCCCACGAAGGCATCGCAAATCCTCCTGGCATCCCACCCATCGGTGGAGGCGTCTGCGGGGGCGGGCTCGGACTCGCTGGTCCTCCACCAGTGATAGCCTTCTGTTTCTTCTTCCTGTCAGCCCTCTTGTGCACCGTCCTCCATGCTGGTCTCGCAGGTTCATAGTCTTCCGCATCGGGATCGGGAGGAGGTGGGGGAAGAAGTGCTGGTGGAGCAGGGGGTTGGAGAGATGGGGGCAACCATTCAATAGGGAGTCCAGCCGTTTCGCGATCTTTCCACTGTTTAAGTTCTTCAATTTCGCTGTGGAAAGAGCGATATATCGTGAGTTGGCCTTGTATTAAACCAAAGAGCAGGTGAAGCAATAGAATGGGCCCCTGGATATCCGCATAGGTCAACCTCGATCGTTGAAAATCGGCTGTCATCCTTCGCGCCCAATTACCACCAATCGTGCAAGACAATTCTGTGAACCTGGAACCAGAGAACAGACGAAGAAGAAGTTGAAAACAGACCGTCGTCGTAAGCAAGTCCCAGGCTCTGCGACGACCGCCAAGTCCGACAATTCCAACCAATTTCCCTTTAACGAGGGGAAATGGCAAAGAAAGACGACCGAACCAGACAAAACTGATTGGAATCTGAACGAAAACAGAAAGCAAGACTCACTACTTCAACCTCCGTATCTCATCCTGAAATTTCAACACTTCTGCCGTATATATCTTCATCTCGGTCGCCAGTACTTGCATGTACTTGGGCTGTAACGACGGATGTTGTGGCTGGCCTGGCTGAGGTCCATAACCGTAAGATCCTGATGGACTCGATGGCCCTCCCATACCCATACCCCCAAATCCTCCCATACCCATACCACCCATGCCCATACCTCCCATGTTCATATTTGGGCTGCCATAGTTGGAATGATTTCGAGAGCCCATTGGATCGTCGAGATAGATTGTTTGATGTTTAGTTCCCAGAGATCAAAAGGGCCAGATTTACGCTTGTAATCTGAGAGTACTGCAGCAAAGGACGAGGAGAAGGAGATGAACGCGACGATCAAGGGGGACGATGGTGATGGTTCGATGAAAACGAAGGATCGATACACGTGTTGTCGAGGCTGTGCCAAGTGCCTGCCGCAGATCCACGTGAGTCTACGGCTTGGCGCTCGGAGTCGAGCCTTAGTCTCCACTTGAGCTTGAGCATTCTTCCATTTAACTCCTCTGTCACGAATTTTCTGGCCTTGTGTCTGGTCATTTTACCATCGCATCAAGACCTCCCTATGCTTCTCCTCTTTTTGCTACGCACTCACCTTTAACGCGACCAGATCAGGTAGTCCCAACTCCCCAGAGCCAAGGTTGACGTATCACATCGTTGCAATCCGGCAATGGCTGGTCGAGTATAACTGCATCTGTGGTCTAAAACTCGTAGTAATGACGGTGTCGTGGAACTCAGAGTTGGTACTGGGCAATTTCACCTCACCCACCGACCCTCGGACTCGGAGAACACTTGAAAACCAAGATTGACCCGCCATACTATCTCCTCAATTAGGTGATGTGTAACACTTCCTGGAATCTGCGGTGGCCGAGTCCAGTTTCATTAGGAGAGACTTTTGAGTTTTAAATACATCAGATAAGTGAGTCAACTCCGACTGATCTCACCTTCCAACGTTCGGGAGGGTGAAATGTGTATCCTCCAGGACTAAAGGTACGCTGGAGTCACGAGCGTTCAGTGGCGATAAAGGCATCGGTGAGTCTCGCAAACCCCACGTAGTGGAACACATCTCATTCCGGCCCTGTCAATATCCCTACCACCACAGACAACTCTGTTCTCAACCAGCCCTCCACATCGTTCGTAGTCTGGTCTTTCCCTCTCATGAGCTGAGAAAACTTGACAGGCTTCATGTCCATGCCCCGTCAATGTGCGGCGTTGCCTTCCTCCCAAAAAGACTCACGGCGATCAAGTCCTTCGGGTAGCGGTGACTGTGGCCGTCACAAGCTCCTGGCGGGATGATTGATATTGGTATATTGAATCGTTACATCCATAAATATTCCTTTCTCCCTTCAGATAAAGTCGTTATGATTTGCCTCGCCGCTCGCATTACTAAGTTCATTTTCTCTGCCTTTTCCGTGTTCGACCTTGCCTTGCTGAGATACCTTTAAACATCCACAGGCCCTCTCAACCCTTTCCCCGACCCTCCCAAACGACCCTCTGATGGGTATCGATTGAAACTCCCCACAAACAATGTCGGCCGTGAGTGGTACGTGTTATGGCCATGATACCGCAACCGAGACTTATTAATGTTACTGCAGTGCTGTTCGACAACTTTCTTTTCGCTCTCATGGGTTTCTACGTGTGCGTACTTACAGCTTTCTAGCCTTCTATCCC
This sequence comes from Marasmius sp. AFHP31, assembly GCA_024721195.1. Taxonomy (NCBI): domain Eukaryota; kingdom Fungi; phylum Basidiomycota; class Agaricomycetes; order Agaricales; family Marasmiaceae; genus Marasmius; species Marasmius sp. AFHP31. The sequence continues at coordinate 25,818 of JANHQD010001792.1, forward strand.
AAGCCGCCAATGAGTCTTACGCTCAATCGCAGATGGGAATGGGCTATCACTCTGGACTTCGAATGGGATTTCATTTCGGGGCGAAAGAAGTTTCGGTGGCCAATGGCGAGTCTTGGGCTCCCATTATCGAAGAAAGCAAGCTCACAAGACTTCAGATTTTCTATTTTTATGCTCGCTACGCTGTGTTGGCCTTGTTCGTCCTGGTCGTCGTCGCAAGAAGCGTAGATCAGTAAGTCTTCAGTGAAACCTGACTTTTCTTTTCCTTGACAAACTAGAAACTTCGACATAGCCCTATCGATTGTGACATCTTATTTGCATTCATAACGAGACTCAGCACGACTGCGCTCGGTGCTGCCAGCTTGAACCTCGCCATCCGGAGGTAAGACAACGTCACCGTATTGTCCTTAACTGGCACTGATGCCGTACCCCGCTATAAAGCATGGCCGTATGGGGAAATGACCGACTTGTGGTGGTCGGTTTGTCTATCCTTCTTGCGGGACAGCTCGCAGCCATTTTGAGATCCGTTCCAGCCACTGTCGGAGGCAGTTATTTGGAGGGAACCGGCTGCGTAATCATCTCCGCTCAGGCGGATGTATATACTGCCATGTATACTGTGACAATGGTGGTCGACTTCGTTATCCTCTCGTTGACCGCGTACAAGACATACGTTGAGTACCGGAACATGTATCACAGTGGTCTTATCAAGCTCATCTTCAGGGATGGTCTGACATACTTTTTTGTGGTGTGAGTCATTTCATTCCATATTTACGAAGGGTTTTCACAGCTGATACCACACCTCCGGATTCCTCTCAAACCTGTTTGCGATGGTGCGTGCTACGATCTCAACTCAAACGTCTGGAGTTCTCATTTGAAAGGCTCCTGTAGATCTTTTCACTCCTCAATTTGAATCCCGTTATGGCCGTAGCGGCGAAATAAGTCTCCCTTCTATGCTCTGATCGTTGCTTCTCCGTTCTAAAATATCTCAGCGGTCCCTCTTCGGTTTTCGCTACGATCGGAGTATGTCGTCTCGTTCGCCGTTTGAACCGATACGTAACAGATACGCCACAAATACCAATGATGTGGCCCTGGGTCACCTTGATCTCGGTTTATGTCGTGGCAGTCAGGGCCCTCGGCTGACTTTCATTCTGGCATCCAAGCTCATATTCGGTACCAACAAGTAGACCACCTGCCCATGGCACGCTCAGCGAATTCGAAGCTAACGATGGAGTACGGGTCGAAGTATGTCGGTCGTGAGTCCCCAGTCTCATTACATCTACTGACCATCTCATTTTCCCCAGACGATGACCATCACTCACACAAACTCCTCGACCCACGACGGCGACCCGGAACGGGGACAAATTTCCCGGTGGCAGTCGTATTACGATCAGTATATCGACAAGACTTTGGCAGGACTATAAGTATGGACCGTCCTCCGTGTAGGCCGCGTATCTATAATTATTTTTATGTATACACGACCGATCTGGCATTCCAGCAAACCGAGATACGTAGCCTTCTGCGTTCCAGGACGCCAATGTGGCGTACATAGAAAAGCGCAACTCGCCACTGAACAAGAGGGTATGGGTCATTCAAGGACAATTGCTAATGAAATTTGAAGGGGGCTGGTACACACAATCCAGGCTGATGGCAGTTTCAAGACTGATTATACGAGGCTCAAATCGCTGGGACAATTGCATAGAAATGAACATTGAAACTGATAAAGGCGGTGAAACTAAAGGGCGAGTACAAAATGCCAGAAAGTAACTCACTACATTGTAGTTGCATATGTTTTGGTTGTAGCGATGGGCGTTAGGGTTGACCCGGTTGAGGTTTATGTGAAACGGATGACCCTCCTACTTCCAGACCGCTAAATCCTCCCGTACGCGTGCTGTGCATGCCCATTCTTCCCATGTTCATCGTGTTTGAATTTTCATAGTTGGAGTGATCTCGAGAGACGTCGAGTAATCGGGATAGACTGCCTATTTCCATATTGAAGAGAGCGCAAAAGCCGTAATCATGAGGGCCAGATACCTAATAGACAAAGAGAGGAGACGATGAAGGGCAACGATAGCGATGGCTCGGAATCAATTTTTCTTGATCATTCTCGAGAGTACCCGCATTGTACGACATCTCATCTTCACTCTATATGGGCCTCGTACCTATGCCTGGTATATCTGCGGCGTTATCCTCATCCTACAACAGCTCGCGACAATCAATGCCATCGAGTAGCAGTCGCAAGCTCTTAAAGGGATTATTGACATGATTCATTGAACCATTATGTTCACAAATATTCCTTTCCCTCTCCAGACGGAGTTCGACCGTCACAACCCACGCCACCGCTCGATTTCCGGCAAGCGCATCCTAGCCGCCATTTGCGCGCTTGGCACCACATACTCATATTGCCTTTGAGGACTTCCAGGCTCTCTGACTCTTCCCTGTCCATCCCACCAGTTTGACAACGCTCTGATGGGTACTGATTGGAACTCCCCAGAGAAACTGTTGGCCGTTGATGGTGTGTGCTGTAGCTCTGGCCCTGTAACAGAGACTTACTATTCTTCTCCCGTAGCAACATTCGACAAATGTCTTTATGTGCTCCTGGGGATTTACTTGTGCGTACTTATAGCTAG